>PVKA01001825.1:0-47302 GCA_004027165.1 Ctenomys sociabilis | reverse complement strand
AACATTTATGGTGTAATTCAATATATTCACTCTGTGGCAGATGACAGCTGCAGAGCCACCGCATGCAGCCTCAGGTGTGCACAAGCTGCCTTGGCCAGATGCACAAGCTGTCTCTCACTAGCCTTCTTTCTCTACCAGCCCTTTGTCCACTTCCATTCCTTGCCCCTCAAATTCAGGTCTTTTTATCTGGGCATGGTGGTTCATACCTATAATTCTAGCAGTCAGGAAACTGAGGCAGGAGGCTCCTTGTGAATTCATGATCAGTCTTGGCTACAAAGTGAGCTCGAGATCAGCCTGAACTATATAGTGAGACCCTGTCTCAAAAAGAATAAAAAACCCAAACCAAACATAATGGAAATCATTCAAGGATGCTTATTACCACTCATCTACACTAATGTAGTAGTTTCTGTATTTTACCACCCAACCCATGCCATAGACTATGCACCAGTCAGTGTTTTACTGGAGAAACAGATATATAATGAAAGATACACAAACATATAAAAATTTATAAGATTGGTGTACTAGGGGCACTGACAGAGTTGGTGAGGAAGCGTACAGAGGGTGTCTGTACACTGAGGCCAAAGAATTCAATCCAAGGTCTGGAGTTTACTGCAGTGTCCCATGAGGGTTTGTATCAGGAGGCAGATGGGCCTGTAAAGAAAGGCTAAAGAGTATACTAGAAGCCAATAGATAATGTCCAAGATAAAGGAGAGACTGGGGCTCCTCCAAAGAAAGAGTACTTATTTTCCCTTTATACCCTGCAGGTGATCATCCTGGGCTGTAGAATTGCTGATATGATTTAGTTGTTAACCTCTTCACTTCTCAAGTGGACACAATGCATCAACTGTCCCAGACTAACTTACTAAATTGTTTTTCCAAAACATTGCTTTTCTTATAATTATTGACAAAAATTATTGCTTCAGTTTACTCTACCACTTATTATTGCATTCAATTTCATTGTTGCTAGATTATTTGCATTAACATTGTTCTTGTATCAGGTTTCTCTGTTGGCGTTTATAGTTGGCTAATGTCTGGGGACAATCTGCCTTTCCAATGTGACTCCAACTCCTCCCTTGAGTGAATCCTGTGCTCCAAGTCTATGATCACATACATATATTCCTCTCCACCCTGCAACATGTCTGCCAGCACCCTGCCCTCCCTGATACCTTAGTACCATGTCCAGAGAGCTGTATTCTGCCATCTTGTCACAGCCCCTCCTACTGCACTTCCAGCAAGCAGGGGAGGTGTCACCTGGTGTATCCCTGCTCCTCTCTACAGCATGGAGTGCATTCTTACTGGGTGCCAGCCCGACCCACTGAACTGTTGAACCTCCTGCCTTGTTGGAAATGACTTTTTATGTGTTCATATCCCTCCCTACTAGATATCTTGAGGTCAGAGATCTGTTCTATTTATTTTCTTATCATAGTATATAATGGTGATCAATGACTGTGACTTTAACTGGTTCAGACTAAAACTTCTCAGTGAAGTTCATCCCAAGCTTGAACTCCCAAACCCAGTTGAATTTACCTAATGTTGTCTCACTTCTTGTTTTGTGGTAATTCTGTGCAGCAGCTCTGTATTGAGAGTGACTCAAAATTCAACTTTACTAGAATATTAAAACAAAGAAGTTTATTGGTTCATTAACCCACAAGTATAGTTATAGAACTGTTTTCAGGAGCACATGGCTTCAGGAAGGTCCTTCAATGTCAACAGGAAAAAAAATGTCAACTGGACCCAGATTTTTTTTTTTTTTTTTGCTCAGCTCTGCCTCCCTTTAGTGGTCCTTGAGGGCCACATCTTCCTTGATTTAAGTCAGTGGTGAAGCACAGCACCCCTTCTTTTTTTCCCCATTTCTCCTGTGAAAGTATGGGTGTTAACCCTGCGTGGGCTGTGTATCTGCACCAATATGGTTTAAAAACAGAGCATCACCCTATTGTTGGTGAAGGGGAATTCAGAGGATTATTTTAATGTGGCAGCAAGATAAGTTGAGTAATATAACATGAGAATGTGGTAGAGTAGCTGCCAGGCCATGACAGATGGGCCCAAGTCTGTTCTGCAGCTTTCCTCCGCAGTGGAGGTACTTCTGGGGTAGTAGCAGAAAGCTGGAGCCTGTACTGTCCAATGCCTGGCTCTTGAGAGAATGCGCAGAGCCATCACAGTGAGTTTGCCTAGTAATTTCTTCTCTATAATAATGATCAGAAAAATGTCTCTACCTCCCTTCAGGCTACATGGGGAAAGAGGACTGATGACAGTATTAGACTGTCCTTCAAGTGCGAGGGAAATATCAAGATCGAGAGAGTACTTATTTTCTTGTATCACACACCCTACACTCATTCTTCATGGTCAGAAGATGGGTCATCTGCTCCATCTGTGGAGTAAAGATTATGGTCCTGCAGGTCCACTGGTAGTCATACACCAACATGAAGACCATCCAAAAATCAGAGCAACAGGAAGAGGACTCTGATCAACCTCCAGGCTGGGCCAAGCTGTCCTCTCCGCATCCCCTGCTCCCCCCCAGTGCACAGCATCCAAGAAAGGGGAAGTGGTGCAGGATTCTCAACTTGACAGGAATAATGTTGAGTGAATGCTGGTTATTAATCACAGCTCCTGAGTGTACCTAGTACTGACCACCATCCCATGGTGCTAGGAAGCAAAGCCTGGCTTAACCAGCTTAGAAAACATCACTGCAGTGTAGCAAAAGCTACAAGGCAGGATCAAAATATAGCTGAAAGTTTAAGTGAAATAACTTATTGTAGTGTAAGACACATTGTGATTAGTCTCCTTCAAAACACAACCCCTCAATTTGAACATACTTATCCCATTATTCTTAGCACTTTCTGAAGCAGTTTTGACATTCTCTCTGAAGGGTGTCTTTACAAGAGAGGGTAAAAATAGTGGACGGTGTTGCCATGTGGTATCAAACAGAAGGCAGGCTACTAAAACATTATAGTGTGTCCTTGGCCACTGTGTTTATCAGATCTGATACCATGTGGCTCCAGTTCTTCTGTAAAGTCAAGATGATCACGAAAGGTAAATATTTTGAATCATTTCAGGACATGCAGGCAGCTACAGCAGCACAGCTAAAAACCACTCATGACAGAGGACTCCAGAGCTGCCTTGAAAAGTGGCAAGCACAGTGGGATGAGTGTGTTCCGGTGACAGGGAGCATTTTGAGGGGTACTTCTGGCAACATGTCTCTTTCTGTAATCACTTTTTAAAAATTTAAAGTCACCATCTATTTCAACTAGACCTCATATACAATGTCCCATACCTTTAAAACAGAACTTTCACTTCTAGCAGTTTAAGGATATGAAGAAACATCTTGGACTTCCCTTCCCCTCCAAAAATATCAGTGGAATGGGCAGGAGGGATAGCCAGTGGGCAGAAGGAAGAGAAGAATGAATCAGAGGCCACTTGGGGGTCAGAAGAGCACACTGAATTTAACTTGTGACATACTCATTCTATTGTGCAGAAAAAGCAAAGCTGATAATTTTAATTTTATTTCATTTATTTTTGTGATACCAAGAATTGAACTCAGAACCTTGTACTTGCCAGGCAGGTGCTTATACTGCTAAGCTATGTCCCCAGCCTGAATGCTAGATAGTTATAATACAGAGAAATACAAAAAGATCTGGCCAACTTATAAACAAGCCAAGCCTCTCCATAGGCCACAAATAGAAGTCACAGAAGTGAAAGTGACTCAGGTGCTGGGGTAGGCAATAGGGCAGGAAGCCCCTGTACCTGCACAGCCCTGCCGCAGAAGGCAGCTCTCTCTGGGTTGTGAAGGGACCTGGGGCAAAGCACTCAGGAGAGATGGGACCTGAGAAGTAAGGAGCCTTTTGTGATACTGGTAAGTGTGAGTCTGGGTGTGACCCTACAGAGTGAAGAAGGCTTCTTATGAGCCTCATATACAGTAGGGTACCTGTGACAAAGAGAAGTAGAAGTTAGGTTATCAAAAAAGTAACCCAGTTGTGTTGGTCATGTGACACCCAGCAGTATCTTACTTTGAAAAAAATTTAAAAAATTTAATCTTTTTTATTTATTTAGTACAAGGTCTTGCTGTGCAGCTCAGACTTGTAGTGATCCTCCTGTCTGACTCCCCAGCATGCACTACGATGCCCAATTTTGGTGGCTGGCACAGTGCGCCTGGGGTTCAAGAACTGGTGCAGCATGGGGTACCAGAGATTGAACTCAAGTCCTTGTGGTTGACAGGTAGATGATTAGACTGCTGAGTTAGGTCCTCAGCCAACCCGCAATGTCTTAGAAATTTTGGAAATACCTACCATATAAACTTTTGTAGTTTATTAACTGTAACTATAAATTGTAAACTCGGTCTCTCTCTCTCTCTCTCCTTCTTCTTCCTCTGTCTCACTTTTGCCCTCCTCTTCCTCTCTCCCTCTCTTTCTCTCTAGGTATTAGGGAAGGAATCTAGAGCTTTCACACTGAAGTACATCTCCAGCACCCCTATAAAATGTTTTACAAATTTTGAAATAGTGATGTAGGCAGCTAAATTCGATGGAAATATTACAGGGTCTCAAGGGGAAGATACATAAGACGAGATGACTTTGCAACTTTGGGAGAGACAGACACTCACGCTGTGTGGCAGACCTTAAGACAAAAGAGTAAATAAATATAGTCACATTTCTCCTAAGGGATAGGCATCCGGGATTGATATTCTAAGTAGGTATCAGTCACCTTGAAGAAGCCAGAAAGTCACTGACCCAGTCTTTACAGGAAAAGTCCCTGTTCTGTATTCATGTCTGCTTGTCAAATGATTCCCTTCTCCATTGGGTCCTGATTCAATGAATTTTACCCGACCAATAGTACTTGTGGTCTTACTGGTTGACCATAGTTTTGTCCCACCTCATGTGAGTTCCTATGTTTTCCACCTTAGACTCTCCTTACCTCATGGTTTTGCTCTATAAAAATCCCTAGAAAAGGCAGATTCCTTGGCAATCCACTTGGGCCTGGTAAGTTTTAGCAGCAGCAGTGATGGTGGCAGTGGCAGCAATGTGGCAGAGAAGCAGAAATGAGTGGGAGAAGCCTTTATTAACTATGAAGATATCAGAAAAAACAAAACAAAACAAACAACCCAAACATAGGGCTGGGGAGATAGCTCAGTGGCATAAATGCTTACCTGGCAAGCACAAGGTCCTGAGTTTAATCCTCTGTATCAGAAAAAAACAAAACAAAACAAAACAACTCTAAAGACACTGAGAGGATTGAGGACAATGAGATGGGAAGATCCTTTGACTTGAGACAGGGAGGATGAGACTTTATGGACTTTTTCTAGAGATGGAGTTTGAGGGGCAGGTTCAGCGACACACAAGGAGCTGAGTGGAGGCTCCCTTGAAGGGCAGGAAAGGTACTAGGAAGTTGTATCCAGGGCTGGAGTGGGGAAGAAGGAGGAAGTGGTCATTGGGAGGATAAGCTATTGTTTTGGGGCTTCAGCCAGGTTGGATCAGGGCCATGATAATTTAGCCATCTGTTTTCAGTCTGTAAACTATTAGGGCCTCCTTTAGTACCTCTCTTATGTAGAATCTTTATTTCTCCCAATTCTACTCTTCACCTCCATTGTTCCTAAAATTCATTCTTTGGTTTTAGAGAACATGAACTCATCCTGAGTACCTTTCAGGTTGGGAGTTTCATTCCCTATATTTGGCCTTATGGGCAGGAGGAAGGAGGAACAGAGGCAAGGGAGTGGACCCAGGCAACGTGTGGGAAGGAAGGGTGTGGGCTTGGATACAGGCTAGATTTAAGTCTCAGCTTCTTTAGTAAGGTAATAGACTATCTCTTAGAAATCCAATAATTAACACTTAACACAGATCGATTAGGAGTCTTTAGCTCTTGCAGTATCTTAGTGGTACAGGGGAATGAAACCCCGAATCTGAAAGGTACCTGGGATGAGTTTGTTTCTCTAAAATTAAAGAATGAATTTTAGGAACAAATGGAGGTTAAGAGTAGAATATTTATTGGGGGAAAGAAAGCTTCTGTCCAAGAGAGGGACAGAAAGGGGGCCTCCAAGTGGGTTGTCCCTGGGAAGCTATCTCTTCCAAGGACTGGTGAGGTGGGTCTAAGGTGGAGAACATGGGAATTCACTTAGGTGGGCATGAGGTGGGACAAAACAATGGTCAGCCAGTGAGATTATAAGCACCGTTGCTCAGGTAAAATGGATTAAATCCAGAACAGACTGGGCAAGCAAGTCATGTAGCAAGTGGGTAGGAATGTAGAACAGGAGTTTATTTGGTAGCCAGCTGATAGCAGTTAGATTAGTAACTCTTCCTGGGTTCCTCCAGGTGATGATCAATCCTGGATGCTTATCTTTAGGGAGGTCAGCATTTGTTCAATCTTTGGTCTCTGGGTCTGGCCCACAGCAGGAACATCTGTCTCTCTTGCAGTTGTAACATATCTTGTCTCTTGTGCTGTCTCCTTGAGGGCCTGGCCTGTCTGACTGCCTATAATATTTCTATCTAATTTAAGATGTAACAGCATGAGCTTTTGAGCTAGCAGGTAAATTTATAAGAGCAATTGTAACCCACTAGCTCTTAGACCCCTTTATTTATGGAGTCTGATAGCTTGCTATAAGTCCCTCTAGCTTTAGTTAGAGAGGTCACACCTGTGTTTACTATCAGCATGAAATACCTGAGTTACATCAGAAATCAACCAGATGAACTTATGCATTTATCATGAAATATATCACATTCAGATTAAACCAATGTCATATTCAGCATTTTAGATATAACCCCTGCTGTAAACAAGGGGAGCTGCTGAGGGCTTTTCTTTTAATACTGTGGCTCTGGGTTTTATATCACCAATACAAAGCCTGGCTCCATGTATAGGCCCAAAGTTACTGGACACTGTATATCCAGGACTTTTTTTTTTCCACCAGAATTCTGTCTGACCTTGGGAGGAATGTGTTTTAACTAGTGAAATATTAGATTTGTAAAAACCAATCTCAGCAGAATTTTGATTAGTTAGCAACCTGAATATATATTGCAGTATTAGACTGGATAAAATCTCTCCAAGATGAGAGCTGGGCTTTTAGATATAAACTAAAGGGAATGAGTGAAGAGAAAGTTATCTCAGTTATAGCTTAAGCAAAGTATCTTCTAAAGACTGTTTCTACTCAGGTACCATGACTGGAAGGAAAGTTGGGGTTGGAGAAGGACGAAGACACCTGTGCCAGTGGCTAGCAATAGGCTGAGTTTTCCTTTAGTCATGATTATGCAGGGCTCCTCTGTGGAGATGACAGGTAGAGATAACAGTATAGTCAGATGGGGGAGGCAGCCCCAGGGCCCTTCAGTCCTCATGAACCTCCTAGGAAGCTGAGTCTGAGCTCTGGGGCCTGAGCCTTAGAATGGTTTCACTTCTAGTGGCTGCCTTGACAGTTGAGGCTTGGGGGTCTCTTAAGGCAGTCCTTCTTATGGTGGCCTGGCTTTTGACAGCAGTAGCATATGAACCTCGTCCTTGAACTCTTCTTGGAGTCCACAAAATGAGACTTAGGTCTCTTTTGAGGCCTCAACAATGACAGCCATTTTTGATCTCCTTGTTTTCTCTCCCTGGTTTTCTTCTAGTCCTGATTATAGGACACTAAGGAAGCAGTTTTTACTAAAGTGTCAAGATGAGTTGAGCAACAGCTACCTTTTGTAGCTCTTTTCTAATATCTGGAGCTGACTGAGTAATCAACTTATCAGTCAACTTATCAGTAAGAGATATTTGCTACACTATTGAACTAGGATCTGGGGAAATATGTTTTACCAGTACTTCTATTAAACATTCTAAGAAAGCAGAGGGGATTTTATCTTTCTCCTGAAAAATAGATAAAAATGTAAAATACCAGAAGGCTTGGCTTTACTTCTTTTTAGACCTTTAAGAATACACACTTAAACATATCTCCTGCCTGACTCTTAGACCAGCAATGGTCTTGGGTAGGAACTGCTTGGGCTCCATGGGGAACAGATAGCTCTTCTGGCTATCTATTTTTTGGCTGTTTAAAAGTAACAATATGATATTTATCCCCATGAGTAATAGCAGCCTGTAACACTGCCTGTCTCTCATTAGAAGTCAATGCTTGATTTAGGATTAACATTACATCCTTTTAGCCTAGTTTATAGGTCTAAGTAAATCCTCTACAGACATCGATGTACTTGTCAAGATTTTCCAAGAACTGACTTTATTTGCTTTAGGTCACTGAGAGAAAAAGGTGCATGGATATTGGAAGTTCCAAGTTGTCTATTTATTTCTTCAAAGCATATCGAAGTTGCCTGGACTCAGATAAGAATGGGTGTATCCCGGTAGCAGACTAGATTGTAGTTGGTCTAGAAGTTCCACCCTCTAGGCTAGAAAGGCAAAAGCTGGGGAAACATTACATTCAGTTGTGGTGGTGAGGCTGTGATTAAAGTTGTCTTTTTCTCAGGCTCCAAATGTTGAGGAGGAACAGCCTCAGGCTCTGGGATAGTGAATGCTTACGTATCTGAGCTGGCCAATTCTCCTGTAGGTCACATCTATTTTCAAACTGGATAATGAGGATTATTTTTTAATAATAATAAAAACCCCCTGAACATATCTTTCTAGTTGTAAAATAGTATCATGATTGATACTTTCCTCTGCATTTCATCTTGGCTGTAGGGGGCACATGTGCAGAAATATATCAAATGGCTCTTTTTCAGTTCGTAAGAAACAAACATCTTTAAGTGCTTGATGACACACTCTAAAGGAGTGAGAGGTTTGGACTGAGATTTCTATGTTTGAAAAACAAAAGCAAATGATTTGGGGCATTCCCACCTTATTTCTAATTATTCTCTACCCTCAAGGCATCACTTGAGTGGAAGTCACTCCAGAGCAGGTGGATGCTGTCTGGAGAGAGGGGAAACAAGGTCCAGCCAGCCTATCTGCCCTTGAACTGGTGCACAATTTCCCCCCAAATCTCACAAACTGGGCACTTACACTTTCTGAGTATTTGTAAGCATAAGTTGCAATTGGTCTGGTGACAGGAACATCCACAGAAGGAAGCATAACTATTGCATAAAAGGGGAAGTTAGCAGCAGAGCACCTGCTGTGCTGTGAGACAGACAAAAGAGACAATTGACTGGAAAGACTTCTCCCTGGGCCCCAAGACTAAGAAACCTACCAGACACTTGTGTCATCCATCCAGTCACCAGGGCAACCTTTCCGAGCAGCAGGACAAGGCCATGTAAATCTTTGGAGCTCATAGGCTACACTTATGTTTGTCAATTAGCAATTCTGTTTAACATGTTGGTAAAAACACCTTATGTAAGGCTGACAAAAATCTCTTTCTTATTCTTAGTTATCATGAAAGACACAGCAGATGTGTCTTTCCTCCATGAGTAGATGGTGTGAAATGTAAATTGCTGCAAGTTACCTCAGACTAATTTCTGAAGAGGTGGCTAATTAAGAGGTTCCACTGAAAAGCTTAGGCAGAATTCTTAGTTTTCTAGCAGAGAGATAAAGTACAATAGTTAAGTGGAGACCTTTCAGTGGTCACAAGCCAGTTTCCACAGAGCAGCTTTGGGTGTCTGCCAGAGAGTAGCCCCGGCTATGACACCTCAGTGTTCTCAGTGTCTATTGGCCCACACCACCAGAGGTCAGTTTCCATGAAGGAATGCAGCTGTCTCTCTCTGTCAACATTCCATCGCCATTGACTTTGATGGGGATTCACCAAAGAGATGCTGGAGAAAGTTGTCCTCTGCTTTATGAAGAGTGACAGCTGCTCTGTGAGGGTTTACTAGCTGGCAGAGTAACCACTGTTTGTCCAAGTTATAGTGACAAGCCTGAACAAGATTACCTAGCACTTTAGAAGTTTACAGTAAAGGTCTTAAAGTCCAACTTATTAAAGTATTATTCTTATACACCTAAATGATAACTAGACCTAGAGAAGAGAAGGGTCAGAGATCCTCCCTTAGGCTAAATATGTTTTGGTCCTATAAGTGTGCTGTCTTTGGAGATAGCTCCTTCTGGTGACACACGGATGTCAGTTCTCTCCACTGTGTTTCAGGCTAAGGCAGGATATGGCTTTTATTTGCATTTTCCTGGAGGGTCAGAGTTCTGCTGTCTTGCCTGACCCAGAGACAGGGTATGTGTCCTTTCTCTAAAATGATTTTCTTGTCTTCTTGTCCAGAACCTCATGTATCCAGACTGCAGCTCTAGCTGACTATTGACCGATAACCTAACTCTTCCTCAGACATGTCTCCACATCCTCTCTCCCAGCCATGGGGAGGCACCATTCTATTTGTCTACTTTACCTCCTGTCATGTAAGTGGAATGAAATGGCATTGGTCCTTTTGCAATAAAGTATTTCATCATTGAACATGATAAGATTCATCTATGTTGTAGTGTGTCAGAATTTCATTCCTTTTTAGTCTGAATAAGATTCTATACTGTGTATGAAATGTATCAGTGATATATTAAACAGGCTATTTAGGCTGTTTCCAACTTTTGGCTATTGTGAATGATGCTGCCATGGATGTGTATGCACAAATACTTTTTTGGATCTTTGTGTATGTACCCTGAAGTGGAATTGTTGAATTCTATGATAATTCTAAGTTTAAATCTTAGAGGAATCTTAACACTTGGTGTATATTTGACCATCAGCTGAATTGAGCGAATCCTTCCTGGTTTTAATCTTTAAAATGAACTCTTGCTTAGCACAGCATAGTTGAAGCCCTGGGTTGAAGTCTGTATCTTTATAGTAGGTCAGGGGTGGGGGTGTCACTAGACAGGGTTTGCTCCAGTACATTGAGCTTGTTTTTGAAGTAGGCCTCACTACAATTTGTTTTCTTAGACAAATATGTGTATCCAGTATAATACCAATCACATCTTTGGCTCTTCATAAAAAAACACTATCAGCTCCTGTTTTTTTTTCCCCTACTTTCTAGGTAAGTTTCTTCTCCTTCTCCTCCTTCTTCCTTTTTTCCTTCCTGTTCCCCTTTCCCTTCCCCTTCTCCTTCTTCTTCTCCTCCTCCCCATCCTTCTCCTCCTCCTGCTTCTCTTCCTTCTCCTCTTCCTGCTTTTTTTGATACAGGGTCTCACTATGTAGTTCAGGTTGGTCTGAACTCATTATGTTGCCCAGGATGGTCTTAAACTTGTGGCTCTTCTCCTGCCTCAGCCTCCTGAGTGCTGGGATTATAGGTGTGTGTCACCGTACCTGCCTTCTTGTTTTAATAACCACTTACACTCTCTTTAATTCCCCATGTGTTGCAACGAAAACATTTTGCTAATGTCCATCTCCTTGTTTATAGTCAACCTCATGGCTAAGGCCATTAGGAAATCTTAGCAGCTGTCAGCCTGAATATATGACATGACTACTTATGTGGACTTAAACAGTACTGTCTTTTTTGATTAATGGCACTGTGATCATAAGACATAAATGAGTGCTTTGCCTAAAGTGCAGCTGCACCTGCTCAGTTGCACGCCCTCTCCCACCCCTTAGGTGTGCTGCATTGGCTGTCAGCTGGGAGCACCTCTGCACATGGCAGGGTCTTCAGAGCTAGGGATATAGATAAACCCCAGCATAGGGATTGCCTTCAATTTCTTTGGTGGAGCTATTGTTAGATCAGTGAAACCCACCACTTAGTATTTATAAAAGCAGAGCAATAAAGAAATGAAAAAACAAAAGCAAAGAGATGATTTCTTTGATGAGAATTTCCTTTCACAAACTCTACTACGATCTTATAAAAGCTATTTTTTTCAATAAGATGATGTCCCAGTTGATTCTTCAAAGTATTTCCTGTGCAGTTATGTTTTTGTTCAAAAGTTTTTCCACATCAAGAGAAATCACCAACAGAGTGAAAAGAAAACCCATAAGTTGGAAAAAAAATTAGCCAACTTTGCTTAAGATGAAGGACTTCTATCTAGACCATATAAAGAATTAAGACTACAATTCAAGGACCTAATGCATACATTTCTCAGATTAAGAAATACAAATAGCAAGTAAATATATGAAAACATATCAACATCATTCCTCATTTGAGAAATGCAAATTAAAAAAAACACTGAGATTCCATCTCATCTTAGAAAGAATAGCTATCATCAAAAAAATCAACCATCAAGTGGTGCTGTGGGGAAAAAGGAACCCTTTTCCATTGTGGGTGGGAGTGGAAACTTGTACAACCACTGTGGAAATCAGTGTAGAGATTTGTAAAAATACTAGGGTTAGAGGTTCAATTTGACCCAGCTATTTACCTTTAGGGTATTTTCCCAGGAGAATCGAAAACATCATACCACAGCAATATATGTGTGCGCATGTTTACAGGAGCATAACATGTAATGACTAAAATCTTGGAAACACCTCAGATATTCATAAGTCAAGGAATGGATAAAAAAGTTGTATTTTTATATAATGGAATATTACTCACCTATAGGCAAATAGATGCAATTAGAGACCATACTCATAAGTGAAATCAGAACAGTGGGTGTAAACATCGTATTCTCTCCCTAATGTAAAAAAATGAAAGTAAATAAACTATATATAAGATGTGTAAAATATACATAAGATAGCTAGGTAATTGTATTATTACTTTCTATTAGTTCGTTGAAAAGAATAGCTTATCTTTATATTGTTTGATCAATCTTATGTGCCTATATTTGATAATCTGAGCAACTACTTTGAAGACAACAATATGCAATATAACAACCGTTGTTAATTTCCTATCATCTGGTTTTCAAATTCTGTATTGTTTTTGCCTTTTTATTGTCTTTAAAATTTAAAAATATATTTTTTATCCTTATTTTAGATAATGGCAAGCAGACAGTTTGACAGAAGACACATTATAGTGTACAACAGAAGAATATTGGAAATGGCAGAATTTTTAAACCTCGGTGGGAAAAGCCATAGCCATATTTTTTTGAGGAGGAAGGCAAATGGAAAATCCATGGAAAATTGATTATTAATAGACTGTCAAAATTCTCCGTTAGAAATAGGCATTCTCTTGCCATTTTTTTATACCACATTCATCATCTTTTCATCAGAGAAAGGGAATGGTGTCCAAGTGCTGGTTTCCATGTGTAATTGGAGTTGGGCTGGCTACGCTTCATTCCGGTAAAGGAAATATCTCCATGGCACATTAAAGCAGCTGTGTTCGGGTGTGATGGTCTTGTGGATGTGTAATCCACTGCAGAAGCTGACATGAGTCAGCAGGTCAGGTTAATATCGGTGAATTCTCAGCACACGAAAAGGTTTCCAAAAAATGTGTTGGTAAATAACGCTGGTTTCTCAATGACTCCTGAAATGATCTCTTGCTTGCGTTAGTGGGCAATGATCTAAAAAGGTAAAGGATTTCAGCAGAAGAGAGAGGCTTCAAGAAATTCATGTTTATTTCTATGATGGATAGGCAGCTGAGCTGTGGCAGAGAAAATGGAAATGTGCTTTCCAACTCATAAGGCACGGTCTTTTTGTTTATTTATTCTTTCATTTATATATTTGGTACAGGGTCTCACTATGCAGCTCAGACTCCTAGTGATCCTGCTGTTTTCAGCTTCCCTAGTGCTGGGATACAGGCATGCACCACCGTACCGGACTCTTTCCCTGGCTCAGCATGCCCGGGGGCGTGGCCAGTGCGCAGTCTTTTTCTTTCTTTGTGTGGTCTCTGTTTTAGTGTCACTAATGTGAAGAAAAATTGACTGTTTCTTTTTTCTGCAGGACTTAACTCCTTATGTCTTACTGTGTTCCTGCTACCATAACTAAGTACTGTAGCTTAAATAACTTGTGAACAATTGACATTTGCATATTTATTTTCAGCCTTTAATTTTTAGTTCATGTCACAAAACCTAATGGTTATATTCCTTGTGGTGCTGTGTAGCACAACATATTTAGTACTTTTTTGGTGTGCTTCCATTCCCTTCTCTCCTCCCTTCCTCCATCCCTTGGTCAGCTTCTCTTTTGAGAAAGACTTCTCTACTTTCTATGATCCTTGCATGTGCTTTCCAACTCTTTACTTTTATTTTGCTTTTCAGTTTCTCATATGTGAGAACATATCTAATATTTAAGTTTGTGTGTCTTGTTTACTTCACTTAACATTATGATCTCAGGATGCACCTATTTTCCTACAAATGACTCAAGTTTATCCTTTTTTATTCTGGAGTAGTACTCTAATATGTACTGTACTATATATTGTGCGTAAATATAACATTTTGAAATCCATTGCTTCGGGGCTGGGGAGATAGCTCAGAGGAATAAGTACTTGCCTAGAAAGCTCATGGACCTAAGTTTGATCCCTGGTACCACACACACACACACACACAAAAAAATTTATGCTTCTATTCCTTTGCTGATCAACATATACGCCTCTTCCAAGACACAGGAATTATGAATTGCACTTTTATAAATATGGTTATGTGTGGATCACTGTAATATGATGTCTTTAACTATTTTGAGAAGATATCCAGGTCAAATGGAATTTCTAGCTTTACTTTATGGGAAAAGCTCCATATTGATTTCCATAGTGGTTGTACTATTTCATGTTTTCACTAACAAATGTGGAAGAGTTCCTTTTCCACACGACCTTGCCAGCATTTGTTATTATTTGTTTTTGTTATGATAGTCAATCTGGTGTAAGAAGGAATTTCAGTGTTGTGTTAAGTTACATTTCTCAAGAGGCTAGCAATATTGAGCATTTCTTCATGTATCAATTGGCCATTTGTACTTCTTCTGAGAAATGTCTGTTTATTTCAGTTGCCCATTTTTTCATTGGGTCTTTTATTTGGGGGAGGTTGATTTTTTTCTTTCTTTATATATTCTAGATATGAGTCCTTTGTCTGAGGAACAGCCGGTAAAAGTATTTCCCTACTCTGTAGTTTGTTTGTTGCTTACTTTGCTGTCAGAAAGTCTTTAATTTGATGTGATCCCATTTGTTGATTCTTGGCACTATTTATTGTACTATTGGAGTCCTGTTCACAAAGTCTTTCCCTATGTCTATGTCTTCAAAGTTTTACCTATTTTACATGCCAGCAGATGAAGTGTTCCTGTTCTAATATGTAAAACTTTGACCCATTTTGATTTTAGTTTCCTCTGTGGTAAGAGACTTGGGTCTAGCCTCAGTCTTCTGCATGTGAATAACCAGCTTCTCCAGCACCATTAGTTAAAGAGTTCATTTTTATTGTAGTGTGTAAGTAGCTGAATGTAGCTGGTGGTGTTTCTGCATTTTCTCTTCTGTTCCATTGTCCCACATGTTTGTTTTTGTGCCGGTACCATGCTGTTTCCATCATAGTATGCTTGTAAAACTTCAGATCTAGGACTGTGATGCCTCCTGCTTTGCCCTTGCTTCCTAGGATTCCTTTTCCAATTCTGGATCTCCTTGGTGTTCATATGAATTTTAAAAGTGTTTTCTCTAGATCTGTGAGAAATACTATTGGTATTTTGCTTGTGATTGCATTAAATATACATACAATTTTTGTGTGTATGGCCATTTTGACTATATTGGTTTTACTTATCCAGGGACATGGGTGATTTTTCTCATGTTCTCTTTTATCCCCCTTTTTAGAGTGCTGTAGTTTTCTTTTCTTTTCTTTTTCTTTTTTATATTGCAGAGTGCTGTAGTTTTCTTGCAGAGATCTTCCACTTCTTGGTTAGGTTGATTGCTGTGTGTGTGTGTGTGTGTGTGTGTGTGTGTGTGTATTTAGTATAGGCTTTACAGGTTCTCACTATACAGATTGGACTCTTAGTGATCCTTTCTTTCAGCTTCCCAAGAGCTAGTATTACAGGTGCATGCCACCATGCCCAGTCTTAGTCGCTGTTTTGGTGCACCCGGGGGGCAGCATGGCATGCCGGGGATTGAATCTTGGTCCCTGTTTCTGCCTAAGCAGGCACTTTAATCTGTTGAGCTATCTGGCCAACCCATGTTGATTCTTAACTATTAAAGTTTTCTTGACACAATTGTGAATATTACTTTTTCTTAACTTCTTCCTAACTAATAATGGGTTCATTACTAGTGTGCAGGAATACTATTGTTTCTTATTTGCGCATTTTGTATCCTACTGATTTTTAAAAAAACGTATTTGGTTGTTACATGGTCTCACTATGTACCTGGAACTTGTGGTACTCCTAATTCTTTCAGCCTAAGAGGCTGCTATGCCTGGACTTTGGTTGGCTCAGCCCATCCTGGGGGTGGGTCTGGCATTGCATATGGTGCCAGGGATTGAACCAGGATCCCTGGGCTTGCCTAGGCAGGTGCTTTAGTCTGCTGAGCTATCTCTCTGGCCCCTATCCTGCTGAATTTGTAAGTCTTTTTTATTCTTTATTTTTACAACAAAGTATACATTATTTTATGCAACACATGGTATTTTCTCCAAAATATATCACCAATTAGTTCACAAATCCTGATTGTGTAAATATGAAAGAATCACCACACCCTCATGTTTATAACAAAACAATTGTGCAATAACAACAGAAATCAACCACAGAAGAAACCACAGAAAATGTAGAAATACCTAAAAACCTAATCATACATTCCTGAATGACCAGTGGTTCACAGAAAAAAATCAAGAAAGAAATTAAACAATTTCTAGAAGACAGTGACAATGCCTGTACAACACACTAAGAACCTCTGGGAGACAATGAAAGCAGATATAAGAACGAAGTTGACTTGTAACAGACGATTACATAGGAAATAGAGCACGGAGCCCCAGAGACCGGCCCGAGACAGCGCGGGCGACTCTGCCATCCTCCTCCATCCCGCCCACGCCCGCCCAGCCCCAGAGACCAGCCTGAGACATTGCAGCGGACTCCAGTGGCCTCCTGGATCTTGCCCCAAGCTCTCCCAGGGAGTGGGAATTTGCATGACTCTCCAGGCTTCCCAGATGAGTGAGAGTGTGATGAGTCTGAGGGAGAGCCATTGGCTTCTTCCCGTGTGCTACCCGGATCCCTGCCCCCAAGCCCTCCAAGCCAGTGACTGGCCTGAGACCTCAGGACCCACTCACCAGCACCTCCCTGGATCCCCTGCCCTAAAGCCCACTGAGCGAGTGGGAATTTCCCCAATTCGCTGGGCATCAAAGTTCAGTGAGTGTACAACTCCAGGCCCACAGTGCCGAGAGACATTTCCCAGGGATTCCCTGCCCCCTCACCCCCCATGGCTTGGAGAGAGCTCTAGGCCCACCATGCCAGAGAAACATTTCCAGGTGATTACTGGTCCCACCCCACAGCCCCAGACCCAGTGCAGGTCTGACTAGAGTGAGAACTCCAAGCCTGCCATGCTGGAGGGACATTTCTCAGCAATTCCTGGTCCCACCCCACGGCCCAAAACCAAGCACAGCCTGGCCTGAGTAACAGCTCTAGGCGCGCTGCACTGGAGGGACCTTTCCCAGCCTTCTCAGGTTACGGCCTGTAGACCCAGACCCAGCACAGGCTGGCTGACCCAGTACAGCCTACTCAGTGAATAAGATCACCCACTATCCTTTTGTGAGCCTAGAAGACCCACCAAAGCCCACGCCTGCCCACCTGAGGAATGACCTGCCTGACACAGGAGGGCTGACCCTGGTAAGTTTCCAGATCCTCGCCCCAAAATCAGCTAAGATGGGGAAGTTCCATTACTTGCTCTGCATCCCAGTTCGGTTCGTGCTTGCCTGAACAGGGAACCAACAGAGGGGAACCAAAGGAGCTGCAACAAAAAAGGAACTGAAGACAACAGCTAGATCCAGGATAGGTGTACCTGGAAAATCTCAAACTTAATAGACTGGCACCGAAATCTCAGTACAAGCTAAGGTTATAGCTGCACCAAAGCTCTACACCAAAGGTCAAAGGTCAGTGCTATACAAAATGACAAAGAGAAGGGGAAAAATACAATGGCAGATCTCGAGTCCACCAGGAAGGGCAGAGGACACTAGCTCAGCTGCAATGAATGAATTAACAGATATGGCAGCAAAGGAACAACAGCAGAAAGCTATAGAGGAAAGAAAATGAGAAGTAATTCCCCAAATTAAAAAAGAAATATCTGAATACATAGTATCTGAAATAATGAATGAATTCTGGAAACATTGGGTGGAAAAACTATGCTCACCCACAACAAGTGCAGAGAGCACTATTCCAGCTGATATATATGAATTAACAGCATCTGAAGCAAAGAAACAACAGCAGAAAGATCATGAGGAACTCAAAGCAGAAATAAGCTCTGAAATCAAAATGATTTCTTTGAAAAAAAAGAATTCTTTGAAGTCATAGCATCTGAAATACAGAAACAAGTCCAGAAATATACAGAGGAAACCCAACTTGGAAGAAACACAGCAGAAAAAGAATTAATAACTAACTTTAAAGAAGACATGGATAAAAAAATTGAGGAGATCAGAAATATGATAGATTCCTTGAATGAGCAATACAGAAAAGAAATAGAACACATGAAACACAGTCAAAGAGATATAGAAGAACTAAAAATAGCAATCATGAGTCTACAAAACCATCTGAGTGAAAGGGAAGACAGAGTTTCAGATCTTGAAGATGCCGGAGCAGCTAGTGAAAAGGTGAGAAAGGATCTCTTAAAAACAATGAGAATGCAGGAAAAAATAATCCATCACCTGCAGGATGACGCCAGGATGAACAATGTGAGAATAATTGGTATCAACGAGAATGAAGGAGTCAATACAAATGACATAAAAAGAATTTGGGGAGAAATAATCGCAGAAAACTTCCCAAATATGAGGAAACAATCCAACATTCAGGTCACCGAAGCATACAGAACACCAAATAACCTCAACCCAAGTAGAAACACACTGAGACATATAATAGTTAAGATCGCAGAAATCCATCACAAAAATAATATACTGAAAGCTGCTAGAGAGAAGAAGGAGCTCACCTTCAAAGGAAAACCCATCAGAATTATAGCCGACTTCTCTACACAAACCATGAAAGCAAGGAGAGCATGGAGCAGAGTTCTTCAAGTCCTACATGAAAACAAATTCCAGCCCAGACTATTATACCCTGCAAAACTCTCTTTCAAGTTTGATGGAGAAGTGAACTACTTCCACGACAAAGAACAGCTAAAGAATTTCATGATGACAAAGCCATCCCTTCACAGGCTGCTGAAAGACGTTCTAGAGAGAGACCACAATGACCAGAACTCCACGAATGAGAATGGAAGGAACCCATTAAACAGGACAGACAATTAAACACAGGTTACAAAGGAATAAACAACACCAGGTAAATATCATGACAAACACAAGTCAGAACATTTCAATTATAACTATCAATGTAAACAGACTCAATTCTCCAATTAAGGGAAATAGACTGGCACAGTGGATTAGGAAACAAAATCCAACAATATGCTGTATACAAGAAACACACTTAACTCAAAAGAACATTCATAGGCTCAAAGTCAAAGGATGGAAAACAATACTACATGCCCCAGCACCTCAGAAAAAAGCAGGAGTAGCAATTCTGTTCTCAGACAGTCTCAACTTCAAACCAAGAATGATCAAACAACACAGAGAAGGCCACTATATATTGGTCAGGGGAAAAATTCAAGAGTAAGAAGTAACACTCATAGATATTTATGCACCAAACACAGGAGCACCCCACTTTGTAAGACAAATCTTAAGGGACATGAAAAACTTAATGTCTAAGAACACAATCTTAACAGGAGACCTTAACACACCCTTATCTCAAAAAGATAGGTCAACCAGACAAAAAATTAGCAAGGAAGTAGCAGAACTGAACCAGAGCTTGGAATAAATGGACCTGGTGGACATATACAGAGTGTTCCACCCAACCACAGATGAATACACATTTTTTTCAGCTGCACACGGGTCATTTTCCAAAATAGACCACATACTAGTCCATGGGTCATGCTTAAGTATATGCAAGAAAATAGAAATTATCCCATGCATACTATCTGACCACAATGCAATGAAACTGGAAATAAATGACAAAAGAAACCAGATAAACTCGCTAAATTCATGGAAACTAAATAACACCCTACTCAGCAATCAATGGGTTGCAGAAGAAATTCAACAATATCTACAATTCAATGAAAATTCAAGTACAACTTACCAGAATTATGGGATGCGATGAAAGCAGTTCTTAGAGGGAAAATAATAGCTATGAACTCACACATTAGAAAGGGAATAAATTAGTACCCTAATGTTGCACCTCTGACAACTAGAAAAAGAAGAGCAAACAAAATCCAGAGTGCAAAGATCGGAAAAAATCATAAAGATTAGAGCAGAAATTAATTCAATTGAGATGAAAAAAACAGTTCAAAGAATCCACAAATCAAAAAGTTGGTTCTTTGAAAAACTAAAGTTCATAAGCCTCTTGCCAACCTCATCAAAAAGAGGCAAAAGAAAATTCAAGTACAAGCGATAAGGAATGAAAAGGGTGAAATCATCACAGACCCAGTGGAAATTCAGAAGATTATCAATAGTTACTTCAAGAATCTTTACGCTCACAGATTAGAAGACACAGAAGAAATGGACAGATTCCTCAAAAGGTACAAATTACCAAAACTGAATCAAGAAAATATAACAACTATCAATAAGCTGATAACAGCTAATGAAATACGAAACGTAATAAAAGGCCTACCGACAAAGAAAAGTCAAGGTCCTGATGGATTCACAGCTGAAGTCTACAAGAAATTTATAGAAGATATAATCCCCACACTCCACAAACTCTTCAATGAAGCTGAAAAGGAAAAAGTCTTCCCGAAATCATTTCCGGAGGCAAGTATAATACTGATTCCAAAACCAGGGAAAGGCACAAGTAAAAAGGAGAACTACAGGCCAATCTCCCTCATGAACACAGATGCAAAAATACTCAACAAAATCCTGGCAAATAGAATATAGCTAATCATCAAGAAGATCATACACCATGACCAGGTAGGATTCATCCCAGGGATGCAAGGATGGTTCAATATTTGAAAATCTATAAATGTAATACACTGTATTAGTAGACTGAAATCTAAAAATCACAGGATCATCTCAATTGATGCAGAGAAAGCCTTTGACAAAGTCCAACACTCATTCATGTTCAAGGTCCTACAGAAAATTGGAATAGATGGACTCTATCTTAACTTGATAAAAGCCATCTATGACAACCCAAAAGCTCATATAATCCTAAATGGGGAAAAACTGAAATCTTTTACTCTTAAATCAGGGACAAGACAAGGACGCCCTCTATCACCCCTCCTATTCAATATAGTCTTGGAATCCTTGGCAACAGCCATTAGAAAAGAGGGAGAAATAAAGGGAATTATAATAGGTAAAGAAGAAGTTAAATTATCACTTTTGCAGATGTCATGATACTTTACTTGGAAGACCCCAAAAATTCCACCAAGAAACTACTAGAACTGATAGGAAAATTCAGTAGCATAGCAGGATACAAAATCAATACTCAAAAGTCAATAGCATTCCTCTACAGATATAACAAGCACACTGAAAGGGAAACAATAGAAACAATAATTTTTACAATAGCTCCGCAGAAAATGAAATACCTTGGGATTCACTTAACCAAGGAAGTCAAAGATCTTTTCATGGAAAATTACAACACCCTAAGAAATGAGATTATAGAGGATTTCAGAAAATGGAAAGATATTCCATGCTCCTGGATAGGAAGAACCAACATCGTGAAGATGGCCATACTCCCAAAACTGCTATACATATTTAATGCAATCTCTATCAAACTTCCACCAACATACCTCCCAGACATAGAGAAATCAATCCTAAAATTTATTTGGAACCACAAACGACCTAGAATAGCAGAGGTAATCTTGACCAATAAAGACAAGGCAGGAGGCATCACAATTCCTGATTTGAAATTATACTACAAAGCCACTGTGATAAAATCAACATAATATTTACAACAAAATAGACCTGAGGATCAGTGGAATAGATTAGAAAACGCAGAGGCATCTATGAAAACACCCAGCCATCTTATCTTCGACAAAGGGGCTACACAATCTCACTGGAAGAAAGATAGCCTCTTTAACAAATGGTGCTGGAAAACATGGCTTTCTACATGCCGAAAACTAAAACTTGACCCAGCTCTACTAAGTTAAACTCAAAATGGATTAAAGATATAAACATTAAAACAGAAACAATCTCCTGGAAGAGAAAGTAGGAGGAACTCTTGAAGATATAGGGGTAGGTAAAGAGTTCATGAACAAAAATATATTCGCACAGGAAGCACTTGAAAGAATCAACAACTGGGATCAACTCTTCTTAAGGAGCTTCTGCATGTGAAAAGAAATTGCCAACAGAGTGAAAAGACAACTTACAAAATTTGAAAAAATCCTAACTAATAAGCACTCAGACAAAGGTCTGCTCTCTAGAATATATAAAGAACTGAAAAACATTAGGGTCCTCAAATTTAAAGACCCAATCCAGAAGTGAGCATCTGAGATGAATACACACTCTCAGAGGATGAAATTAAAGAAGCAAATAAATATATGATAAAATGCTCCACGTCACTAGCCAATCATGAAATGCAAATAAAAACAACACTGAGATACCATCTCACTCAAGAAAGAATGGCTATCATAAGGAAATCAACCAACAACAAATGTTGGAGAGGTTGTGGGGAAAAGGGAACACTTCTGCACTGCTGGTGGGAATGTAGACTGGTTCAACCATTGTGGAGATCAGTGTGGAGACTCCTCAAAAGAGTAGGACTAGAAATCCCATTCAAGCTCGCTATCCCCCTGCTGGGAATTTTCCCAAAGGATCTGAAAATATTGTGTCATAGTGATATATGTGTACCTACGTTTATAGCAGTGCAATGTGTGATAGCAAAATCTTAGAAACAACCAAGATGTCCATCACATGAGGAATGGTTGAAAAAAATGTGGTATTTCTATATAATGGAGTATTACTCAGCTATTAAGAATGAAAAGTTTGAAGCATTTATACTGAAGTGAATGCCACTTGAACATATACTCATAAGTGAAATAAACCAGACACACATGTGTAAATATCATATAGTCTCCCTAATATAACAAGCGAAAAGCAGAACTACAAAAGGAAATGTACAACAACAACTAAATTCAATTGAGTCAGATAAGGCAAAGTGAAGGGCATATGCTGCAGGATACTAATCAGATTTTCTTCTGGATGGTTAACAACCTAAGTTCACAAGTCAGAGCTGGAGAAATAGAAGAGCCACAAGGCCAGCCAACATTTTGGCCCTAGCCTTTCAAGGTCAGTGAAGACTCAGGACATAGGAGAACCTTTACTGCAATATCATGAAACTCAGTTGAGCTCCAAATTTTCTGAACAAGGAGATTATGGAGCCACAGAGGAAAGAGAATGAAGTTCTGTAGTGTGCCTAGGGAGAGTCACATGGAGAGAAAACTTTCTCCTAGGCTCTCACAGATAGCAAACTGGTCAAGCATTGGCCGTGACTCATCCACATGGATGACGCAGACAAAGGATCTACAGAATAAGGTACAGGACTACAAGATAAACCCTGAGGGGACTTCAATGACAAAATGAGAAATATAAAGTACATGTGTTGGTATATAAGTCTTTCTCTATCTAGGTCTTAACCATCCAGCAGAACAGTATAAAAATGAAGTATACATCGCGGGGCCATAATATTAAGCTGAGCTGTAAATGGCTATGGTCGACAACTTCTTTGAATAACTCACTATTGTTGTGGAATGCTGGACTGTGTTGGATTGTGTTGTCAAGTTCAAGCACCTAAGTTAGTTGAATGACAATGGAGGGCCCACCTTTGACAGGTGTAGACAAAGGAAGGGGTATAGAAAAAAAAATCCTGATGTGTGTGTATAGATAGTACAGTTGGGATAGATAATGCTGTGCTTCTACATAATTCTATGAGAGGCAAGATTTGCACCAATGGTGGTTGGACAGTATATTATGTCAGCTTGTAGTACTATGGTCATCCACTAAGAAAATAGTTATTGAATTTTTGATATAATTCAGGTATAAAAAGTAAGATAAGTAAACAGCTACACTCTTAATTTACTGATAAGAGACATGTGCTATAATAATGACTGTAAGTATAATATCATGTATGCACCTTGTATGATACCAAAACATTATGAAAGCAGTTTGCAATGTATTAATTTATTGAATCTGTCTTGTTAAGGTGTCTTAAAACTGTCTGATTGATATTTATACTTCAATAAAATAAAAAAATAAATTAAAAAAATAAATAAAACTCCACCTCTGAGCCATGTAAATCTTAGACTGAAAAGCTTTGCATGTAATTCAATAGATCCTTGGTATCATCAGTAGGTATTTCCAAGTGTGTTTCGAAATCAAAATGCCAACTGTGTGATCAGCTAGGATTAGTTAGGATTCGAGGTATTTACCACTGTCCAATGGTTTACCAGTACATCAAATTAGTACTAGAAGCTTTTCATATTATAACCACTCATCTTCCCAACAGGGTAGATGTCATTAAACCCATGGGAAATCATTACATATCATGTTTCTTAACAAAGCAATATTCTAATACTTTACAGGAGGCATTTAGCTTAGGACATTTCCTTCTTAAATTATGAAAACAGTCAGCAGCACATTTTCAAAAATATATTTTGTTTATTAAAGGAATTCTTAGTATCTTCACTAAAGCAATTTTTTAAAACATGAAAGGAGTTTTCAAGAAATGTCTACCATTAAGTCAACAGAGATTGTATTTTTATTTTTCCAAAAAGAAATAATAGGCTTATTGCCTATATTCTCTCAAATATTTCTAAAACTGCAAGTTAAATAAGGATAGCTTTATTTTTGGATCATGGTTCTGTCCATTGTCTTTGGCTCCAAATTAGAACTGTATGGCAGAGGAGAGCTGCTCACTTCATGGAGAGAATTCTGTTCCAATGAGGCTCAACTCCCTAACAGCCAGCCCTGTTCTAACATCCCTGTAATCCAATCACCATCCAAAGGTTCCACCTAGGATCACTTGAGGTTAGACATAAGCCCTCAGATTCATAAATGAGCAAGGTTTTCTGTTGTGACTTTGAGTTTAGTCTATCATAATTGTTTTCATTCAATACTACAAGTTTACTGACTTGGTAAAGTCTACGGTTATGTGGTAAGAGGCACATACAGATAAAATCACTAATATGTTTCTTTTATTTGTAAGATTTTTTAATAAATAAATGTTATTTTTATTTTCATTAAACTTTAAGCATGATTAGTAACATAAGAAAGTTAAAGTCGAGATAAATTAGCACTTTATCTTGCATGCATTACACAGGAACTATTAAAAAGTTTACTCCTTCAGATTAAATATTATTCTCCCACAGGGGCTGATACCTCATTGTCTTGTTTTGTTTTGAAATTTTGCATTGTTTCCAATGACACCTATTTTTATTTTTAATCTCTAAATATCATTAATTAATTAATTTGGCACAGGGTCTCACTATGTATCTCAGACTCACAGTGGTCCTCCTGTTTTAGCCTCCCAGCGCATGTGCCTCCACTCCCAGTTTTAGTGGCCACCATGGCATGTGGTACCAGGAACCAGCCCGGATCTTTGTACTTGTCTGGTAGGCACTTAGATTGTCAAGTTACCTCCCTAGCCCCTTAATACCTTATCTATTATTCTTGTATCTACAGAATAAGGTGTAGGACTACAAGATAAACCCTGAGGGGACTTCACTGACCACATCAGAAACATAAAGTGCGTGTGTTGATATATAAGTCTTGCTCTATCTAGGTCTTAACCATCCAGCAGAAAAGTATAAAAATGAAGTATACATCGCGAGGCCATAATATTAAGCTGAGCTGTAAATGGCTATAGTCGACAACTTCTTTGAATACTCACTATTGTGGAATGCTGGACTGTGTTGGATTGTGTTGTCGAGTTCAAGCACCTAAATTAGTTGAATGACAATGGAGTGCCCACCTTTGACAGGTGTAGACAAAGGAAGGGGTATAGAAAGGAAGAATCATGATGTGTGTATAGACAGTACAGTTGGGATAGATAATGCCGTGCTTCTACATAATCCTATGAGAGGCAAGATCTGCACTAATGGTGGTTGGACAGGATATTATGTAGGCTTCTAGTACTATGCACAACCACTAGGAAAATAGCAAGGTAGAAAGTATTAATTATTGAATCTTTGATGTAATTCAGGTATAAAAAATAAGATATGCAAACAGCACTCTCTTAATTTACTGATAAGAGACATACACTATAATAATGTCTGTAAGTATAATATCATGTATGCACCTTCTGTGATACCAAAACATTATGAAAACAGTTTGCAATATATTAATTTATCGAATCTGTCTTGTTAAGGTGTCTTAAAACTGTCTCATTGATATTTGTATTTCAATAAAACAAAACAAAACAAAAAAAGAAAGCTGGGCAAAATGAGAGCAAAATTTTGCTCAAATCATAACACCCTAAAACATTAATTAGTATTAGGAAACCCCCACCTTAGGCAATTAAGAATATTTTCCCTTTAAAGACATGGATGTATCAATGCATAGCATTGTTATATTGGCTTATGTTATATTGGTGACTTAATTTTTTATTACTACATGTTTATGGTACACAATGTTTACATTCCTTGTGGGGAATTGGCACAAGTAATAATACATCATAAGTCCATTTTTAAATCCTTTTCCTTCTCTCCCTAGCCTCTCTATCATCTCTTGATCTTCTTTATTTATACATGTCTGCAACAAATAATGTTTGCATTATTTTTGTGGAATGGTTTGTTTTTAATAAATATATTCCACATAATAAAGAAGATTAAATGCTCAAAAAAAAAAAAAAAGAAAATAGAGCATGTTTAAATAAATAATTTAATGAGAAACCTGAAGGTACTTGAGAAAAAAATGGAAATCCTGGTCCCAACTGAAATTAAGGGAAGAAATCATAAAGTTTAATTTTGGTAGTTTTTACTTATCTAGGAACCTGATCATTTTCTCTGTGTCATTGATTCTGTGAGAGTAAAGATTTTCCAAGTAGCTATTTATGATCTTCTGAATTTTCACAAGATCCATAGTAATTTTACCCTTTTCATTACTTATGGCTTGAATTTACACTTTTCCTTTCCTCTTTTTGATGAGGTTAGCTAGGGATTTATCATTTATTTAATCATTCAAAGTACCAGTTTTTGGATTCATTAATTCTGTGTATTTTCTTTGTCTCAATTGCAAATTTCTGCTCTAATCTTTATGATTTCTTCCCATCTTTGGGCTTTGGGCTTGGTCTGCTCTTTTTCTCGAGGATTTTTTCTTGCTCTATTTTCCTAATGTGTGAGTTCTCTGTTACAAATTTCCCTCCAAGAGCTGCTTTTATTGCATCCCACAAATGCCAATAAGCTGTGCTTGAATTTTCAGTGAATTTTAGATATTGTTTGATTTCATGTGTAACCCATTGGTTGTTGAGGAGGGTGTTATTTAATTTCCATGTTTATGGGCTATTTATGATTTCTTTTGTCATTAATTTCCAGTTTAATTGCACTGTAGTCAGTCACTACACATGGAATAATTCCTGTTTTCTTGCATATACTTAAGACTTATGGACTAGTATGTGGTCTATCTTAGAAAATGACCCACGTGAAGGTGAAAACAATATGTATTCTGATGTGTTGCGTGGAACACTCTGTATACGTCTGCTAAGTCCATTTGTTCAAAGGTTTGGTTCAGCTTCTTTGATTATTTTTTGCCTGCTTGATCTATCTTTTTGAGATAAGGGGGTGTTAAGGTATTGATTAATAGATTTTTTTATGACCTTTAAAATTTGTCTTTTATAGTTGATGCTCTTGTATTTGATGCATACATATTTTTGACTATTATCTCCTCCTCTTGAATTTTCCCCTAACCAGTAGATAGTGACCTTCTTTGTCTTGTTTTATCCTTCTTGGTTTGAAGTTTAGATCATCTGTGAACAGAATAGCTACCCCTACTTTTTGGTGAGGTCCTGAAGCATGTAGTATTGTTTTTCATCCTTTGACTTTCAGCCCCTATGAATTTCTTTATAGGTTAAATGTATTTCTTGTATGTGCATATTGTTGGAGTTTGTTTCTTAAGCCACTCTGCCACTCTATTTCTTTTAATTGGTGAACTGAGTCCATTTATATTGGTGGTTATAATCGATATATATTGACTTAGGTTCATAATGTTATTTTCCTGTTGTTGGTTCTTTACATTTATCCTGTGTTTAATAGTTTGCCATGTTTGGTGGGTTCTTCCTGTTGTTGTTCTTGGAATTGTGGTTATTTTGATCCCTTTATAGAATATCTTTTATTGTTCTGTATAGGATTGGATTGGTCATCATGTGTTTTTTGTCATGGAAGTATTTCACTTCTCCACCATACTTGAAAGATTTGCAGGGTACAACAGTCTAGGTTGGAATTTGTTTTTTTGAAGGACTTGAAGCACTTCACTCCATGCTCTTCTTCATGGTTTGTGAGGAGACATCTGCCATTATTCTCATGGTTTTTCCTTTAAATGTGATCTGGTGATCTGTTTCTTTTCTCCAGCAGCTTTTGGCATGTTGTTCATGTGTTGATTTCTGGGATGTTGAATATTATACGTCTGGGTATAGTTTTAATTGGGTTGATGTTATTTAGGGTACTACATGCCTCAGTTACCTGAATGTCATTGTTTCCCCATATTTGGGAAATTTTCTGTTATCATATCTTCCCATATACTTTTTATGTCATCTGTATTGCCCCCTTCTATCTCACTGATGCCTAATAGTCTTATGTTGTTCATCTTTGCATCATCTTGAAGATATGGAATTATTTTTTCCTACATCCTCATTTTTCAGAGATCTTTCCTTACCTTTTCACTAACTGCAACAGTCTTCAAGATCTGAAAGTCTACCATCACTTTCATTCAAATGGTTTTGCCAGCTTGCGATTGAGATTTTAATTTCCTGTATATCTCTTTGAATCTGCTTCATACATTCTATTTCTTTCTTATACTCAATATTTATTATTCAATATTTCCAGCATTTTTCTATTCTCTTCCATTTTTTTTATCAGTGTCTTCTTTAGAAATGCTTAGTAGTTCTTTCATTGTAGTTATCATTTCCTTTCTTACCTGTGAGATCTCTATTTTAATTTCCTCTGTGCTCTTCTGCAGTTGTTTCTTTACTTCAGTTGCTATTATTTCAGAGATTTCAGGTGTGTGGCTTCCACTTTCTTCTATGCTGATGTCTCCTGAGTTTGTTCTGGGTGGACTTGGGGCCTGAGAATGCATTTTATTCATTTTGTCATCTCTGTTGCTGCCTCTATGGCTGGAGATTACTCCTGTAGTTCTTTGCCTTGGACTGGGGTTGGCTAGGCCCAGCAGTACAGAATGGGCTGCCTGTGCCCAGTGGCTTCCAATCATGTGCCTCCTTTCTGTTAGGCTACCGAGATGGAATGGACCAACTGGGCCTGGTGGGATAGGGAGGTAGAGAGCTATGGGGCATGATCTTAGAGGAGATTCAGATGGGTATACAGTGACCTATCAGGCCAGGCTTCTGTTGAAAATAAAGAGGTCAGGGCCATATTGGGAGCTCGCAGTGAATGCTGTGTGGGAGGGGACCGGACACCAACATAGAGACTGATGATCAGTGAGGAACCTCCTGTGCCACTGGACATGAGCTCCGGTAGCTGAACTTATTAGAGATAAAAGATGTATGAAGTGTAAGCCATAGATGGTGTCTCATATAGATAAGGACAGACTGGAGACCAGAGGGAATAGAGGGGTCAGGGTATATAGGTCAAGACTAATAGGAGGAGTGAGTGTTGGGGTGAGAGAACAGGCAAGGCAGGAACTTGTGGGCTGAGAGTGGTATTTTTGGCTTAAGTGTGGGAACTTAGCCACTGTTCTAAGTGGGGTGGGAATATTCAGGTATAAAAAATAAGATACGCAAACAGCTATGCTATTTACTGATAACAGACATACAGTGTAATAATGTCTGTAAGTATAATATCATGTATGCACCTTCTATGATACCAAAACATTATGAAAACAGTTTGCAATGCATTAATTTATCAAATCCACCTTGTCAATGTATCTTAAAACTATCTCATTGATATTTGTACTTCAATAAAACAAAAATTAAAAAAAAATGCCTGGTTCTGCAAAATTAAAAAAAGAAAAAGACAGAAAAAAAAAGTTTGCTGAATGTATCAGAATTGAGGAGGTTGCTCACTGAAATATACTGAAACTCCCAGAATCAACACCTAGAGGTCTTTGTAAGTAGAATTCAGTTAGTTATTCCTTCAGAAGATACAATATTAGACACAGAAGGCCAGTTATACATTAACTATGTTAAGCATACTTCTATATTTCTTCAAGGTATCAGATGGTAAAATTTTCCCTTTTACTCTCATTTAATTTCCTAGTCTTCTTGGTACTGAAACAGCCATGCTTTTAAACCATTTTGAACTGCATATTGCATTTGTGTATTGAAATTAAAACTATTATCATTATGGAAGGGAATGGTAGTATAATAAAAAGACCATAAAATAAAATTGAATGTTTGCCCAGTGATTTATGCCGTGTAAAACTAATACATTCTGATGTTTTTCCAGCATTATTATTGCTATAGTCTCATGAGATATACTTAATAAAACACAGTGACCTCAGCATGGACATCAATAGTATATTAAATTCAAATAACATAATTATAAGTCAGGAACATGGTCTATATGGTCAGTATCCATAATGCTAAGAAAAAGGAAGGAGGTGGTGAAGCTCAGAGTGGGGTGATCTGATGGGATGTACTGTTTGTGGGCAGAAGCAGAGGAAGAAAGCAGGCATCTCTTCTCCTTGCCAGCCCTTGTTCTATTGAGAAAGAAAAGCTGAGCTTCTGCATTAAGCTGTAGCTAGACCGCTTTAATAGGAGTATTGTTACTTGGTGACTTTCAGTTGGTGACTTTGACCAGTATAATTTCTCTTTCTTTCTTTCTTTCTTTCTTTCTTTCTTTCTTTCTTTCTTTCTTTCTTTCTTTCTTTCTTTCTTTCTTTCTTTCTTTCTTTCTTTCTTTCTCTCTCTCTCTCTCTCTCTCTCTCTCTCTCTCTCTCTCTCTCTCTCTTTCTTTTTCTGTATTTTAGGGAAGGGTCTACAGGGTGTTCAGAGTCTCATTACCAGATTGGACTCATAGTGATTCTCTTGTTTACAGCCTCCCAAGTGCTGAGATAACAGGTGTGTACCACCATGTCCATTCTCAATTGTCGTCTCAGCTTGTCCTGGGGCCAGGGCTGGCATGGCAGGCCTGGGGATTGAACCTCTGGCCCCTGCGCCTGCTAGCAGGGACTTTAATCTGCTGAGATATTGGCTCTTATGATAATAATACAATGTGTCAATAATACAATGTGTCACACTTATCCCTCTTCTCACACATGAAAATATATTTATTTATATTGGTTTTCTTTCTATCAAACCCAGCAAGAAATAATAATCATATCTGAATAAGCATGGGAGTCCATACATTTGACAAAACTTATCATTGTTGTTAGTTTGTCTTCTGGATGATTAAGTCACCCTCCAAAGAAGTTTGAGGGGCTGGGGAGATGGCTCAGTGGAATAAGTGCTTCACTGGCAAGGGCAAGGGCCTAAGTTCAATCCCCAGTTCCACCAATAAATAAATAAATAAATAAATAAATAAATAAATAAATAAATAAATAAAGGAGGAGGGAGGAGAAAAGAAAAAGGCTGGGATGTAGTTCATTATTTCCTAGATTTCATCCCTGCCATAGGGAGAAAGAAGAGAAAGAGAGAGAGAGAGAGAGAGAGAGAGAGAGAGAGAGAGAGAGAGAAGTTTGAATTTCTCAGAGGATTTGCTTCTCCTAACAACTGTGTTTGATGATAGAAAGCTTAATTTTTTAGGTTGGAAGTTTCTGGACAGCTTTATGCCAAGATAGACAAAGTCATGAAAATAGAACTTTCTCGTCTGACACGAGCCACCTCAGTGCCTGGCTAGATCCTGAAATGTAAGATTTGTAGACACAATGGCCATGGAAGAAAGTGTGACAGATGCTTTTGTAGTTCCTAAAGGACCTCCCTCCCTGTTCAGACCCTATGGCTTCCTCAGGGGCTGACTCCTGGGGTGTTGTAACCCAGGAGTCACGTGGATTGCCTTAATCAGAAGGACCCAAAGCTGGGGCTTTGTGTTCTGCAGTGGCTGTCATGAAATTCTTGGGATTTTTCTTAGAAAAATTCATTTCAAGAAATGAATATGTGAGAATATAGAATATGTGGGGGGCTTGGCTTCATCTCATGTCTGTCCTTCCTACATTGCTCCAGGAGGGGGTCCTGGCTACCTATTTCCCTACCTCACCTTCTCTGCTTGCCCATGGATGCTGCTGCCTTCTGTAGGGGGTGGCAGGAGGGGTTGGGGATACAGGAAGAGCAGTCCATTGTCTCTACTTGGGGCCTGGGCAAGGGTGTGGCAGATCAAGGTGGAGTGGACCCACATCATCCAGATGTCACTGTGGCCATTCCTGCCACAGGCTGCAACTCCACAGTGTGTTTTACAAATGAATGGCAGGGACAGTCCTTGTTCATGTAGGCACTGGGTGCATCCTGGTGTGAGGAACAGACCTGTGGTGGCTGCTCATCCACCCTGGACTGAGGGTATGGGGCTGTGAGGCTGTGGCCAGGGGAGAGGACCTTCCTGCTTCTGCTGGGGGCCTAGTGTTAGTGTGGTGTTGCAGGGGTAGGTCATGTCTGCGGGAGTCTGGTATGGAGGAGGGAGTACAAAGCAGCATGGCATACTGACAAAGCCAGGCTGGGAAGAGAGGAAGAAGTTTTATATTGCATTTTTACTGACACTATCCTGCCCTACGTTCTGAACAAGAGAGCCTGCCTTGTGCACCAGGGCGCAGAAACTGCCTTCTGACCACACCAGCTACATAATTTGCACAGCCCGGTGCAAAGTGAAAATGCAGTGTAGATGAGCAAAACGCACACCAGAGACGTACTTGAACTGGGGACTCATAATCTGTAGGTCGTGTATATAACTGGGGGTGTCAGCTCCTCAGGACCTGGATAACTGTCATGCAGAGGGAAAAGCACTGGGCATCTGAGTAGGATGTGAAAGAGTGGGTTCACAGTCAGCTGCACAGTCCGGAACAGGAAGGATTCAGCTCCCACAGTTCCTGCCTCAGTCAGGCTGTGGAGGAGACACCTCCTGGCAACAAGTGGAACAACTGCTGTACTAGGCCTGGAAAGCTTTCCAGGTGCCAAGGAAGGCAGCCTCTGGCCTTATAGGGGAAAAGGGTAGAGAAATGTCACCATAGGCTATCTGTTAGCAGAGGCAGGTGGAGTAATTCAGTGGAAGACTGACCAGACATGACTTCTAGGCCAGCTCTCCAGCCACCTGACTTACATCTCTGCTGAATTAGATTTTGGTCACATGCGTCAGATGGCAAAGTGGACTTTTATTTAAGTTTCCTCTTTTTCTTTTTTAAAATTATTTTATTTTACTTTATTGAAAAAATAGCAATGAGACAGCTTCATATCACATTAGCAGGACGAATTCAATAATTAATACATTGCATATTGTTTTCATAGTGGTTTTTTGTCGTACAAGGTGCATGCATGATGTTCTATTTACAAACACTATTAGAGCAGATGCCTCTAACCAATGAATTATGAGAATGTAGCTCTATACTTAGCTTTTTTTTTAAAGATAAAAAAGTTATTATAGTACAGTTTCAATAATTAATGCTTTTTACATTGTTATCTTCCTTGTGGTTATCCATAGTACAAGAAGCTGACAGGATATCCTGTCCAAACACTACTAGTGCAAATCTTTCTTCTCATAGAATTATGCAGAAGTACTGCATATTTATCCTAACTGTACTGTTTACATAAACACAGAGTGGTTCTTCCTTTGAATCTCCTTTTTTTGTTTAGTCCTGTCAAAGATGGGTATTCTATTGTCATTCAATTATTATAGGTGCTTGATTTCAGTGAAACATTCCAATACAGTCCAGAAGTACACACAATAGTGGGATGTCTGAAGAAGTTGTTGACTAGAGCCATTTATAGCTCAGCTTATTATTATGGCCTTATTTTATATACCTCATTTTTATGCTTTTCTGCTGGATAGTTAAGACCAAGATAAAGCAAGACCATATAACAAAAAATGTACCTTTTATATCTGATGAGGTCAGTCAAGTCCCGTGAGGGTTTAACCTTCAACTCTGTACCTCACTGTGTACATCCTTTGTCAGTATCAGCCATGTGGATGGGTCATGGCCATTGCTTGACCAGTTTGCTCTCTGTGAAAGCCTGAGAGAAAGCTTTCTCTCCCTGTGACTCTTCCTAAGCACACTATACACTATACATCATCGATCACATTCCTCTGTGGCTTCAAAATCTCCTTGATCAGAAAATCTGGGGCACAACTGAGTACCATGATGTTACAGTACAGGTTCTCCTATATCCTGAGTCTTCACTGACCTTGAAAGGCTAGGGATAAAATGTTGGCTGACCTTGCAGCTCTTCCATTTCTCCAATTTTTGATCTGTGAACTTAGGTTGTTAACCATCCAGAAGAGAAGCTGATTAGTATCCTGCAACATATGCAGTTCAGTTTACCAAAACTATATGACTGAATTGTTTTTAGTTGTTGTTATACCTTTGTATTTGTATTTTTTCTTTTGATTTCTTATACTAGGGAGAATATATGATATTTGCACATGTGTGTCTGATTTATTTCACTTAGGAGTATATGTTTAAATGACATCCACTTCAATATACATGCTTCAAGTTTATCATTCTTTATAGCTGAGTAATACTCCCTTGTATAGAAATACCACATGTTTTTCAACCATTCCTCATGTGACGGGCATCTTGGTTTTGCTATCACATGGTGCTGCTATAAACATAGGCACACATATATCACTATGATAAGATGTTTTTAGTTCTTCCAGGAAAATTTCCCATAGGGAGATAGCTGGCTTGAATGGGATTTCCAGTCTTACTCTCTTGAGGAGTCTCCACACTGATCTCCACAATGGTTGCACCAGTCTACATTCCCACCAGCAGTGGAGAAGTGTTCCCTTTTCCCCACATCTTCTCCAACATTTGTTGCTGGTTGATTTCTTTATAGTAGCCATTCTTTCTGGGGTGATATAGTATCTCAGTGTTGTTTTAACTTGCATTTCATGGATGGCTAGCTTTGTGGAGCATTTTTTCATATGCTTATTTGCTTCTTTAATTTCATCCTCTGAGAAGTGTGTATTCATCTCAGATGCCCACTTCTGGATTGGGTCTTTAAATTTGAGGGCCCTAATGTTTTTCAGTTCTTTATATATTCTAGAGAGCAGACCTTTGTCTGAGTGCTTATTAGTTAGGAGTTTTTCAGAATTTGTGGGTTGTCTTTTCACTTTGTTGACAATTTCTTTTGATGTGCAGAAACTCCTCAAGAAGATCTGATCTCAGTTGTCGATTCTTTCAAGTGTTTCCCATGCGAATATGTTTGTTCATGAACTCTTTACCTATCCCTATGTCTCTGAGAGTTCCTCCTACTTTCTCTTCCAAGAGATTGAGTGCTTCTGTTTTAATGTTTAGATCTTTAATCCATTTTGACTTTAGCTGAGTGCATGGTGATAGAGCTGGGTCAAGTTTTACTTTTTGGCATGTAGAGAGCCAGTTTTCCCAGCACCATTTGCTAAAGAGGCTATCAGTCTTCCTGTAAGCATGTTTGGCTCCTTTGTTGAAGATCAGATGGCTGTGTGTGTTTGCAGAGCCCTCTGCTTCTTCTTGTCTATTCTATTGATCCTTAGGTCTTTTTTGTTGCCAATACCATGATGATTTTATCACAGTGTCTTTGTAGTATAATTTCAAGTCAGGAATTGTGAAGCCTCCTGCCTTGTCATTGTTGGCCAGGATTGCCTTTGCTATTCTAGGTCTTTTCTGGTTCCAAATAAATTTTAGAAAGATTTCTCTAGGTCTGTGAGGTATGTTGGTGGTAGTTTGATAGGGATTGCATTAAATCTGCACAACAATTTTGTGAGTATGGCCATCTTCACGATGTTGGTTCTTCCTATCCAGGACCAGGGAAAGTCTTTCCATTTTCTGAAATCCTCTATGAACTCTTTTCTTAGGGTACTATAATTTTCCGTGAAAAGATCTTTGACTTCCTTGGTTAAGTGAATTCGAAGGTGTTTCATTTTCCGTGGTGCTATTGTAAAAGGTATTGTTTCTATAGTTTCCCTCTCAGTGTGTTTGTTATCTGTGTAGAGGAACGCTATTGACTTTTGAGTACTGACATTGTATCCTGCTATGCTACTGAATTTCTATACCAATTCTAGTAGCTTTGTGGTGGAGTTTCTTGGGTCTTCTAAGTAAAGTGTCATGTCATCTGCAAATAGTGATAATTTAATTTCTTCTTCACCTATTCTTATTCCTTTTATTTCTCTCTCTTGTCTACTGGCTGTAGCTAATGATTCCAAATCTATATTGAATAGGAGGGTTGATAGAGGACATCCTTGTCTTGTACCAGTTCTAAGAGGAAAAGATTTCAGTTTTTCCCCATTTAGAATTATATTAGCTGTTGGGTTGTCATAGATGGCTTTTATCAAATTGAAGTAGAGGGCTTCTATTCCAATTTTCTGTAGGACTTCAAACATGAATGAGTGTTGGACTATGTCAAATGCTTTTTCTGCATCAATTGAGAATATCATGTGGTTTTTAGATTTCAGTCTATTATAGATTTTTGAATATTGAACCATCCTTGCATCCCTGGGATGAATCCTACCTGGTCTTGGTGTATGATCTTCTTGAAGATTTGCTGTATTCTATTAGCTTGGATTTTATTGAGGATTTTTGCATCTATGTTCATGAAAGAGGTTGGTGTGTAGTTCTCTTTTAGTTGTGCCTTTCCCTGGTTTTGTAATCAGCATAATACTTGCCTCCAGAAATGATTTTGGGAGGACTGCTTCCTTTTCAATTTCACTGAAGAGTTTGAGGAGTGTAGGTATTATATCTTCTATAAATTTTTTGTAGAATTCAGCTGTGAATCCATGAGGAACTGGACTTTTTTTTTTGTTGGCAGGCTTTTTATTACATTTTGTATTTCGTTGGCTGTTACTGGGTTATTGTGAGCTGTTATATCTTCTTGGTTCAGTTTTCGTAATTTGTACTTTCAAGGAATCTGTCCATTTCATCTGTGTCTGCTATTCTGTGAGTGTAAAGATTCTCGAAGTAGGTATTGATAGTCTTCTGAATTTCCACTGGGTCTGTGCTGATTTCACCCTTTTCATTCCTTATTGCTTGTGTTTGAATTTTATCTTTCCTCTTTTTGATGGGATTAGCTAGGGGATTATCAATTTTAGTCTTTCAAAGAACTAGCTTTTTGATTCGTTGATTGTTTGAACTGTTTTCTTCATCTCGATTGAATGAATTTTTTCTCTAATCCTCATGATTTCTTCTCATCTTTGGGCTCTGAGTTTGATTTGCTCTCCCTTTTCTAGATGTTGGAGGTTCAGTATTAGGGTGTTTATTTGTTCCCATTCTGTTTTCCTAATGTATGAGCATATCCCTCTGAGTACTGCTTTGATCATATCCCATAATTTCTGATAAGTTGTGGTTGAAGTTTCATTGAATTGTAGATATTGTTGAATTTCTTGTTCAATTTCATTTGTGATCCATTGATTGCTGAGTAGGGTGTTGTTTAATTTCCTTGCATTTTGTGGTTTTTCTGGTTTCTTTTTTTCTTTATTTCCAGTTTCATTGCACTGTGGTCGGATAATATGCATGGCATAATTTCTGTTTTCTTGCATATACTTAAACATGACCTATGGACTAGTATGTGGTCTATTTTAAAAAATGACCCTTGTGCAGCTGAAAAAAATGTGTATTCAGCTGTGGTTGGGTGGAACATTCTGTATATGTCCACCAGGTCCATTTGTTTCAAGCTCTGAATCAATTCTGCTATTTATTTGCTAATGTTTTGTCAGGTTGACCTATCATTTTGAGATAAGGGTGTGTTAAGGTTTCCCATTAAGATTGTGGTCTTAGACATTAGGTTTTTCATGTCCATTAAGATTTATCTTACACAGTTGGGTGCTCCTGTGTTTGGTGCATAGATATTTATGGGTGTTACCTCTTTCTCTTGAATTTTTCCCCTAACCAATATGTAGTGGCCTTCTTTGTGTCATTTGATCATTCTTGGATTGAAGGTGAGTCTATCTGAGAACATTATTGCTATTCCTGCTTTTTTTCTCAGGTGCTGGGGCATGTAGTATTGCTTTCCATCCTTTGAGTTTAAGGCTATGAATGTCTTTTTGAGTTAAGTGTGTTTCTTGTATATAGCATATTGTTGGATTTTGTTTCCTAATCCACTGTGCCAGTCTATTTTTCTTAATTGGTGAATTAAGTCCATTTACATTGGTGGCTGTAATTGAAATGTGTTGATTGTCATGTTATTTACCTGCTGCTGTTTACTCCTTTTTGTCCTGTGTTTAATTGTGTGCTCTATTCTGTTCTTATTTGTGAAGTTCTGTTCCTTCTCTAGAACATCTTTCAGTAGCCTGTGTAGGGTGGCTTTGTCATCACGAAATTCTTTAGTTTTTCTTTGTCATGGAAATATTTCACTTCTTCATCAGATTTTTTTGCAGGGTATAGTAGTCTGGGCTGGAATTTGTTTTCATACAGGACTTGAAGAACTCTGCTTCATGCTCTCCTTTCCTTCATGGTTTGTGTAGAAAAGTCAGCTGTAATTCTGGTGGGTTTTCCTTTGAATGTGATCTGCTTCTTTTCTCTAGCAGCTTTCAGTATATTATTCTTGTGTTGGATTTCTCGGATCTTGATTATTAAATATGTCGGTGTGTTTTTAGTTGGTTGAAGTTATTTGGTGTTCTGTATGCTTCAGTTACCTGAAAGTTAGATTGTTTCCTCATATTTGGGAAATTTTCTGCTATTACTTCTGCCCATATTCTTTTTATATCATTTGTACTGACTCCTTCATTCTCATTGATGCCTATTAGTCTCACATTGTTCATCTTGGCATCACCTTGCATGTGATGGATTATTTTTTTCTGCATCCTCATTGTTTTTAAGAATCCTTTGTCACCTTTCCACTAGCTGCAACAGCGTCTTCAAGATCTGAAACTCTGTCTTCGTTTTTAACTCAAACAGTTTTGTAGCCTCGTGATTGATATTTTCAGTTCTTCTATATATCTTTGACTCTGCTTCATGTGTTCTATTTATTTCCTGTATTGCACATTCAAGGAATCCATCATATTTCTAATCTCTATTTTTTTTTATCAATGTCTTCTTTAGAGGTAGCTATTAATTCTTTTACTGAGTTTTTTTCAAATTGGGTCTCCTCCATATATTTCTGGAATTGATTCTGTACTTTAGATGCTATGATTTGAAAGATTTCTTTTTTCATTTCAGAAATTATTTCTGCTCTGAGTTCCTCCTTACCTCTCTTCTGTTGTTTCTTTGCTTGCGACACTGTTAATTCATTTGTGTGAGCTAAAATAGTGTTCTCTGCCCTTGTTCTGGGTGGGCATTGATTTTCCCTCATACGTTTCTGGATTTGATTCATTACTTCTGATGTTATGTATTAATAAATTTCTTTTTTATGTCAGGCATTAATTCTGGTTTGAGTTCCTCTATACCTTTCTGCTGTTGTTTCTTTGCTTCTGACTCTGTTAATTAATTCATTTCAGCAGAGCTTGTGTCCACTGCACTTATCACTGGTGAGCTTGAGGCCTGAGATTGCATTTTTCTCCTTGTCTTTGTCATATTGTATAGCATTGATCTCTGACCTTTGGTGTAGAGCTTTGGTGCAGTTATGACCTTAGCACGTAATGCGATTTGGGTGCCAATCTATTAAGTTTGAGATTATCCAGTTATGCCTGACCTGGATCGAGCTATTGTGTTCAGTTCTTTTTTGCTGAAGCCCTTCTGGCACAACTTTGAGCCTGAGGATCCCGTCTGCTGTGCCCCTGGCCCAGGGAGCACCGTGGGGTGCCGAAGCTCTCATACACACTCACTGGGTCGTCCTGAGCTGGATCCAGGGCCGGAAGAGTCACAAAAATTCTCACTTATTCTGGGGGCTTGGGTGCAGCGGCTCAGGGAGTTGCAGTGCAGGCTGATCTGTTGTGTCTCAGGTTGATTGGGTTGCTTGGAGGTCTTGGGGGTGGGGACTCTGGATGGCACAGCAAGAGTAGAGAAGCCGAAAATTCTCCCACACACTCAGTGAACTGGGCTCGTGCGGATCAGGGGCCAGAACAGTCACACAATTTCTTACTCGCTTGGCGTGCTTAGGGGCAGGGGCTCTGGGGAGTTTCAGCAAGGTTGGTCTGGGGTGTCTCAGTTTTCCTCTTTTTCATGGAAATTCAGTAGGAATATTTCAGAAAGAGTTAAAACTTGCATCATTTTTTTATTGAAGAGTTTATTAATTAAAATTATTTTCTAATTATTTTAATTTTATTTGTTGTAACTAATAAATTATAATACCTAATGATCACATTCCTTCATGAGCAGGTATTGGCTCATAATAGCATTGTTATGCAGTGGGTGTTGGTTGAGTCTGGCACTGCTCTGAGTTACATATGTGGACTGTACTTGGTGTCTTATTTGAGATTTAAGTCTCCTGAGACTTCCTTGGCTCTACAGCTATTCTCCTTTCAGGTGTCTTCCTAAAAGTGTTAAAGATAGCATCTCACAGTGATGTGAGCCCACACAGGGAAGGAGCAGCATAGTTCATGACAACTAGGGCTTGGAAGCTGCCCGTATGCCCATCCACAGAGAAGAGATAAAGAAAAGGAAGTATTCACACATAATGGAGTGCCACTGTGCTATAAAGAAGGACAGACTTAACTCACCCATAAGTAATTGGGTGCCCCTTGAAACCATAGAGCTGAGTGAAATGATCAGACACACAAGCATAAATATCACAAAGTTTCCCTTTTATGAGAAACCCAAAGTATAAATACAAATCAAAATAAGAGATAATAGGACTTAGGGAGATGGCTTTTATGCTTGCAAATGAAAAGGGGACCAAGAAGGAGGAAGAGTCAAGGGTATGGGGGGGGATGATGAAAGAATTGAAATGTGTTCTCTACCTGTGCCCACTCCCCATGAGGAGTGTGATTGTTAGGAATACCTAACAATACATTTGGAATAGCAAATGTGAAGTAAAAAAAATAAAATAATTAGAAAAATTTCTTGGGTCTTACCTTGAGAGAATGCAAGGGATTAAAATCACAAAAGTCCACTTTACTTCTCTATTGAACAAATATTTATTGGGAATGTGCCATGCACAGGCCAGACACTGGCATCTACTAGCAAATAAGCTTGGCCATAGGTCCTGAAGTATGGTGGGGTGAGAGGTGATGGGAAAATGATGGCCACAGATAATTAAGGTAACCTGGTCTGTGTGCTGCAGGAGCATAAAATATTGTGAGCTGGTGACATGGAGGGAGTCTGGCTCCTGAGAAAGAGCCATTGAGCTGGAGGAGGAAGAGGAGGAGGACAAGGGGATGGAGGATGAGAATGAGAAGGAGAAGGAGAAAGAGGGGGATGAGGAGGAGGAGGAGGAGGAGGAGGAGGTGGAGGAGGAAGAGGAGAGGAGAGTAAAGTGGAGGGGCATGGAAACAGGAGCTGCAGTTTGTCTGTGTCATCCATGTGGATGAATCACAGCCAATGCTTGACCAGTTTGTTCTCTGTGAGAGCCTGAGAGAAAGTTTTCTCTCCATGTGACTTTCCCAAGGCACACTATAGACCACCAATCTCTTTCCTCTGTGGCTCCATAATCTCCTTGATCAGAAAATTTGGGGCACAACTGAGTTTCATGATGTTACACTATGGGTTCACCTATGTCCTGAGTCTTCACTGACCTTGAAAGGCTAGAGCCAAAATGTTGGCTGGCTTTGCAGCTCTTTTATTTCTCCAACTTTGATCTGAAGAATACTCCATTATATAGAAATACCACATATTTTTCAACCATTCCTCATGTGATGGGCATCTTGGTTGTTTCCAAGATTTGGCTATCACAAATTGTGCTGCTATAAACACAGGTACACATATATCACTATGATAAGATGTTTTCAGTTCCTCCTGGAAAATTCCCAGTAAGGGTTTAGCTGGCTTGAATGGGATTTCCAGTCTTACTCTCTTGAGGAGTCTCCATACTGATCTCCACAATGGTTGCCCCAGTCTACATTCCCACCAGCAGTAGAGAAGTGTTTCCTTTTCCCCACAACCTCTCCAACATTTGTTGTTGGTTGATTTCCTTATGATAGCCACTCTTTCTGGAGTGAGATGATATCTCAGTGCTCTTTTAACTTGCATTTCATGAATGGCTAGCAATGTGGAGCATTTTTTCATATGTTTATTTCTTCTTTAATTTCATCCTCTGAGAGTGTGTATTCATCTCAGATGCCCATTACTGAAATGGGTTTTTAAATTTGAGGGTCCTAATATATCTCAGTTCTTTATATATTCTAGAGAGCAGACCTTTGTCTGAGTGCTTATTAGTTAGGATTTTTTCAAAATTTGTGGGTTGTCTTTTCACTTTGTTGACAATTTCTTTTGATGTGCAGAAACTCCTCAAGAAGATCTGATCTCAGTTGTCGATTCTTTCAAGTGTTTCCCGTGCGAATATGTTTGTTCATGAACTCTTTACCTATCCCTATGTCTCTGAGAGTTCCTCCTACTTTCTCTTCCAAGAGATTGAGTGCTTCTGTTTTAATGTTTAGATCTTTAATCCATTTTGACTTTAGCTTAGTGCATGGTGATAGAGCTGGGTCAAGTTTTACTTTTTGGCATGTAGAAAGCCAGTTTTCCAGCACCATTTTTTAAAGAGGCTATCTTTCTTCCAGTGAGTATGTTTGGCCCCTGTCGAATATCAGATGGCTGAGTGTGTTCGTAGGTCTTCTGATCTATTCCATTGATCCTCAGATCTATTTTGTTGCCAATACCTTGTTGATTTTATCACAGTGGCTTTGTAGTATAATTTGAAGTCAGGAATTGTGATGCCACCTGCCTTGTCTTTAGAGTAGGGTACAGGATTACAAGATAAACCCTGAGGGGACTTCACTGACCTCCTCAGAAATAAAAGCTACATCTTTTGGTCTTGCTCTATCTCGGTCTTAACCATCCAGCAGAAAAGTGTAAAAATGAGGTCTATAACATTGGACCATAATAACAAGTTGAGCTGTAAATGACTACAGTCAATAACTTCAGATAACTCACTATTATTGTGGAATGCTGGTTTGTGTTGGATTGCGTCGCTGAGTTCAGGCACCTAAATTGTTTTGATGACAATGGAGTGCCCATCTTTTACAGGTCTAGACAAAAAAGGGGGGATACACAGGAAGAATCATGATGTGTCTGTATAAACAGTACAGTTAGGATAAATATGCCATGCTTCTACATAATTCTATGAGAAGCAAGATTTCCACTAATAGTGGTTGGATAAGATATGTCAGCTTCTAGTACTATGGACAACCACTAGGAAGATAACAAGGTAGAAAGTATTAACTATTGAATCTGTGATATAATTCAGGTATAAAAAATAACATAAGTAAACAGCTACATTCTCTTAATTCACTGGTTAGAGACATCTGCTATAATAATGTCTGTAAGTAGAATGTCATGTATGCAACTTGTACGATACCAAAACATTATGAGAACAGTTTGCAGTATATTAAGTTATTGAATCTGTCCTGTTAATTTGTCTTGAAACTGCCTCATTGCTATTTGTTCTTCAATAAAATAAAAAATTAACAGCAGTTTGGGTTTGGATGAGCTGCTGGGAGCAGGTCTGTTGGCCTAGGCTCAGCAATTAGAGGAGACAGTGGTCATCAAAGGCCCAGAAAAGGAGGGAAGACCAAGCTATTGTGCTGAAGAATTAGCCGCTTATCCTCCAAACCTTGCAGGACTGAAGAATTTTAAGTAGGTAAGTGCCATAATCAGACATTAAAGAGAGCATCAGTCTGGTACAGGTAGCTGAGAATAAAGTGGTTTGCATCTGCCTAGGAACATACACATGAAAAGCACTGTTTCAGCACAAGGGAATGTGGACTCCAGAAATAGATACACAGAGAGATAGTGATCGGGTGAAATTTTTTAAATTAATTTTATTGAGAAACAAATAGCAATGAGGCAATTTCAAAACAGGTTAGTAGGGCAGTTACAATAATTCATGCATTATATATTATTGGCTTCATAATAGTTATTCATAGTACATGATATCCTGTCTAAACACTATTAATACAAATCTTTCTTCTCCTTGAATTAAGAGAAAATAGCTGTATATCTATCCTAACTATTCTCTCTTTCTTTCTCTCAGAAATCACTACAAAATAATCCTTCATTTATATACCCCCCCTTTTTTGGTGGAACTGGGGATTGAACTCAGGTCCTTGCACTTGCCAGGGAAGCACTTATTCCATTGAGCCATCTCCCAAGGCCTATATTCCCCTTTTTGTTTAGTTTTGTCAAAGAAGGGTATTCCATTGCCATTTAAATATTATATGTGCATGAATTCAGCAAAATAGTCCAATATAGTCCAGTAGTTCATAATAGTAGTGTTAGCCATATGACTAGCAGTGTCAGAATTTGTTGACTTGAGCCTTTTACAGCTCAGCATATTAATATAGCTTTACTTTTTATACCTTGTTTTTATACTTTTCTACTAGATGGTTAAGACCAAGATACAGCAAGACCTGTATAACAAGAAATGTTACTTTTGTATCTGACAAGGTCAGCCAAATCCCCTCAGGATTTACCCTGCAACCCTGTACCGCAGTTTGTAGATCCTTTGTTGGTGTGGGGCCACAGAGGAAAGTGATCGATGATGTATAATGAACCTAAGGAGAGTCACTTAAGGAGAAAACATTCTCTCAGGCTTTCACAGAGAGCACGTTGGTCAAGCAATGGCCATGACTCATCCACACGTGTAGGATTTTAAGGTTTTGCTCTCAAGCAGGAGCCACAGAGGCATCTTCTCATCCTTCTTTCTGCAGTGTGTTTCATGTCAGAAGCCAACAGATGAAAAAGAATGATGTTCTGCTTGGAATAAGTCTGGTGTACTTGTAACTTCTAGTAGGCAGGCATGTGAATTTGCATTAGTATGGGTTTAGATTTAAGGAACACATTTTCTGTTGGTTTGCTTTTGGTTGGATCAAGGAAGTGAGGTAGGAAGGGTTTATAGTTGTGTACTGCAACACGCCTCTGCGGCCAATGACAGATGGCACTGGCCATGCACAGTGGATGTCCCTGAGAAAGGGTTGCAGTCCACGTGTGGATAGGTGCACCCCGGGATGTTTGCACAATGACAAGTCAATCAGTGATACCTTTCTCAGGATGTTTTTCTGCCACTAAGCCATGTACAAATGTATGCTTTTCCATTCACAAATACTTCACAGAAAGACTTTAGACTTTAAAAAAAGGTTTATAGAATATCAAGAAACAGATATTACTATTTCTGATCATATTTTATTGCGATTTTTCTACACACACACACACACACACACACACACACACACACGTACACATCCTCATGCACAAACCCATATCATTTTCATTTATTTCTCACAAAATATGAATAGTTTTGGACTACTTATTGAATGTTTTTCTTTCTTTTTTTCTTTGCTACACTGAGGATTGAACCATGGGCACTGAGCTACTTCTTCAGCAAATGCTAATTTTTCAAAGCTGCGCTTGAATTTAAGATCCTTTTGCCTTAGCTTCCTAAAATGCTGAGATTATAGACATGTGCCCCACATTTTGTTTAATTAATTAATTAATTTTGTATTTTAGGGAAGGGTCTACAGGGTGATCAGGGTCTTTCTACTAGATCATAGTGATCTGTCTGTTTATAGCCTCCTAAGAGCTGGGATTACAGGTGCCTGCCACCATCCCCAGTCTTAGTTGCCATCTCAGTGTGCCCCGGGGGCAGGACCAGTATGGCAGGCCCTGGGATGGAACTCCTTTCCCCTGTACCTGTTTGGATCTAGTTTATTAGTCTTTTAACACAGAAGCATATGTAACTTATTTTGATTCAAACTGTGCAGCTTATTCAATGACATAGCCAAGGCATAAGCAAGTGTTGACCCCGCAGTGATGGTTCACAACTATGACATGGTGAGCTGGGCTGTCCATCTTCGTGGGCTCTCCCTCTGTGGATCCTACCAACCACAGAGCCAAACTATTTTGGAGAACTTGTTTCTGTGCTGAACACACATAGACATTTTATTCTTGTTACTATTCCCTGAACAGTATAGTATGACAATCACTTTCATAGTACTTGTTCTATATTGTAACTAATGCAGAGACGATTTGAAGTGTTTAGGAGTAGGATGTGGTGGCACACATATATAATTTTGGCACTGGGGAGGCTGAGGAATGATGATTGTGAGTTTGAAACCAGTGTGATATCATAGAAAGACCTGCCTAAACACACACACAAACATACACACACATGAATGACTGAGTGTGGGTTATGCACTGATATGATGCTGTTTTGTAGAGGGGAATTGAGTATCTGAATTTTAGGATCCATAGGCATGCCTGGGTCCAGTCCCCCACAGAGACAAAGGGGTGATTATCCTGTCTTTCAAGATAAAGCTATACATTTAATTTTAGAAAAATAATAGATCTCCCCCCAAACATAAACTTTATTTTGCTTTGACAAAAGCTAATGTGAAACAAGAATGCAACTGTACAAATGAGCAATGCCTAATTGTGCTAGGTCTCTTCACACTTCTCCATATACCTTCATCAAATACCCCTCAAGTACAGTTACTTTTCCAGAATACTTCAACTGATTTGATTTACGTAGCTCAGTGGCTTCTGATTCATTTCTGCATCCTCAAAATATTTCACAGCAGGCCACGAACTGGGGTGTATCGGTAAATAGTGGCTCAATAGGAGGAAAGTCTGTGGGTGTCACAGGTTGCTTCTCAGAAGGGGCCAAGCTGGAAGAACAGTAGTCAGCTCTCCACAGAACACAGGTAAGAAAGGGTTGCAAAGCCCAGGCACAGAAGAGGCAGGGAGGTTAGTCTGAGCCCTGCACCCTTGTGCTGTGGGGAAATGTCGGGGCCCTAACTTTAGGCATCTCCTTTTGTTTCTGGCCTGGTCTGCGGTGTTGCCCTTACTTTCTCCGTCGTGATTGCTGTGGGCAGAGCCTTGCAAAGGGTGCCGAGGGGCAGTGGTTGATGGAGCCTCCTCCAATTTGCCTGGTTTCTTTTTTTTTTTTTTTTTTTTTTTTTTTTTTCCATTTATTTTTATTTTATTAAAATACAAATGTCAATCAGACAGTTTCAAGACATCTTAACCATACAGAGTCGATGAATTAATACATTGCAAACTGTTTTCATAACGTTTTGGTACTGTACAAGGTGCATACATGAAATTATATTTACAGGTTTTTTATAGCTGAATTATATCAAAGATTCAATAATTATTT
>PVKA01001824.1:0-136940 GCA_004027165.1 Ctenomys sociabilis | reverse complement strand
TCTACAGGCCGTAAATCAAGAAGGCTACGAAAGGTCCCTCTGGTGCAGTGGGCCTGGAGCCCTCACTTATAGGCCAGGCTGTGCTGGATTTCGGTCCATAGCGTGGGACCGTGGATTGCTGAGAAATGTCCCTCCGGTGTGGCAGGCTAGGAGTTCTCACTCCAGGCCGACCTGCACTGGGTCTGGGGCTTTGGGGTGGGACCAGTAATCACCTGGAAGTGTTTCTCTGGCACAGTGTGCCTGGAGCTGTCACTGGGCCTCGTGAGGTGACGGGCAGTTTAATCTCTGGGAAATGTATCTCAGGCACGACGGGCCTGAGGTTCTACACTCACTGACCTTTGATGCCCAGAGAATCGGGGAAATTCCCACTCAATCAGTGGGCTTTAGGTCAGTGGTTCCAGGGAGGTGTTGGTGAGTGGGACCTGAGGTTTCCGGCCAGTCACTGGCTTGGAGGTGTTGGGGACAGGGATCCATGAAGCGCGTGTGGGAAGAAGCCAAAGGCTCTCCCTCAGACTCACCACCCTCTCACTGCTCTGGGAAGCCTGGTGGGTCCTGTAAATTCGCTCTCGCTGGGATAGCTTGGCGCGGGATCCAGGAGGCCGCTGGAGTCAGCCACTGTCTCAGGCTGGTCTCTGGGGCTGGGCAGGCGCGGACAGGATGGAGCAGGATGGCGGAGTCGGCCACGCTGTGTCTGGCTGGTCTCAGGGGCTGGGCGGTGGCAGGCGGGATGGAGCAGGACGGCGGAGTCGGCCGCGCTGTCTCTGGCCAGTCTCAGGGCCTGGGCGGGGGCGAGTGGGATGGAGCAGGACCGGGAAATGCTGTTCTATTTATATTTCAGTGGTACAGAAAGCTGTTCAAATACAGGTGCTATAATTGATAGGAATCTTCACATTTCATTGAAAACTTTCAAGTGAAGATGAGACTCCTTAGCCATAGAGGCAAATACATAGTACGTAGAAGAAGGACTCATTCCAGTGCATTATGGAAATCAATAGCAGCAGTAGAATTGATACTCACCCAGTAGGTTTAATGGATTGTCTTATCACAGAAACAGATAAATGATGATAGATCCTGTAAGTTTCCAAAAATATTATTGCTGCTGAATTCATGCATTCATTTCTTATTATTATTGTATCCACTGGACCAAAAAATGTATTTTACATTTTTTTGCATTCAGCTCAGTGAATGCTTTCTATTACTAACACTTCATTTCATAAAGTAGCATACTTCTGCTGCAAGTTTTATGTCTAGATTCAAAGGCATTGAACACCTCATAGCTTGAACCCTTTGATTATATGAATTAATGACATAAAAATCATTGAGATTGAATACTGAAATCTAATCGTGAGGGCCAGCGAGATAGCTCAGTGGTCTAAAGCCCTTGCTTAGGCAAGTGCACAGGGAGTGCAGTTCAGTCCCCAGAACCAACATGCTGTACCAGCCCCACCCTGGGGGCTGGCTGAGCTGGCCACCAAAAAAAAAAAAAAAAATTAATCGGTGACAGAGAATGTCAATCCTCACACAACCGTTAATGAAACCCTCGCTGAATTGGTTTGTACAGTTCTTCCAGACTTGACTCCACTTGCTCTGTATTCACATCCTTCTTAGAAACTGACCATATGCATGCTTCTAAACACAACTGGGCTTTTCTGCTTGCTCTTACACACCTCTGGCCTATTATATAGCTGACCGCATATTATGAGGGGCAGACTCATTTTCAACCTATCTAGCACCTACCATAGAACTTTTATAATACTGTTCTCAGTATTTACTTCAAATAGAAATAAAATGACTTATTGTGACCTAGCATGCGAAAATCTGATTATTAAAATCAAATCACACAGGACCGGTGAGATAGCTCACCAGACTAAGCAGCTGCTTAGGCAAGCGCAGGGACCGGGGTTCCACCCCTGTACCACATGCTGCCCTGGCTCCGCCCCCAGGTGCACTGAGCCAGCCATGGAGACCAGGCGTGGTTGGTGGCAAACGCTTGCAATATAAGCTCTGGAGAGGCTGCAAACAGGAGGATCACTATGTGTCTGAGCTGCATAGACCCTGCACTAAATAAATAAATAAATAAATAAATAAATAAATAAATAAATACATACATACATACATACATACATAAAACACACATTTAAAAAATAAACACAAATCACAGAAAAAATCCTGTATTTATATTTTTGTCTTGATATCTAATTTTGTCTTTCCCTAAAAAATGAGCAAGTACTTGTGTATACTTGTGCCTGCCAAATAGAGAAGAGTTCTAGCTAAGATTCTTCAAGAGATATACATCATAGCTTTACCCAAAATATAGTGAGTTTTTCTCATGGATAGATATAATGGAGATTCTAATGTGTATGGCTCATAATTTTTCTTTTAAAAAATTTGTAATCAAAGAAAAAACACAAAATGTGTTTCGTTGTCTAAAGACTCATGTTTGTGTGGTGTGGCAGGCCACAGACCAGACTAGAAAAGAAGATCACTCTTAAAATAGATTACTTAGCTATATTGTGTATCACTATTAGTGCTGTGCATCACGTACCATAGAGATCAGTGTTACTCTGGATAAGAGTAAATAATCTATTCAAGTTACCCTAATTTTTTGTAATGTTCATTTGGTACATTGTCTCTTTATGCAGCTCTGACTCATAGGGATCCTTCTGTCTCAGCTTCTCCAAAGCTGGGATTACAGGCATGTACCATCACGGCTGGTTTCGGTGGCCAGCACAGAGCATCTGGGGTTCTGGGGCCTACACGGCATGTGTGTGGTACTGGAGATCAAACCTGGGTTCTTGCGCTTGCCAGGCACGCATTTGGACCTCCAAGCTTTCTCTCCAGCCTATCCAAGTTACTTTTAAAAATGTAACTGATTCTACTTATGATAGTATTCTGTGGTAGGTCATGACTTGAATTTAAATTAACTTGTATATTAGCAATATAAATAGGCAAATGGATTTTGAAATTGAACTGCTCTTACTCACATGATCTCACTTACACTTCCTGCTGTTCTGAAGCCTATACTTGATATATGGTCTTCATTCACCATTATTCAATTATTCTTTTTTTTTTAAATATGCTCAAATATTAGTGTTTATTATATCTACTAAGATGAGAAACTTAATTTTGTCATAATTATAAAATAATTCTTTTTTATTTTCAAAATACAAACAATTTAATTCTAGCCTAAGAGCTGGTGAGATAGCTCAGTGGAGTGTGTCTGCTTAGGTAAGCACAGCGACTGGGGTTCAATCCCACCCCCAAGAGTGCTGAGTTGGCCATGGAGACCAGGCATGGTGGTGCATGCCAATAACCCCAGCTCTGGGGAGGCTGAAAACAGAAGGATCACTATAAGTCTGACCTGCGCAGTGAGACCCTAAAAAAGTACAGAAATTAAAAAAAAAAATCTCTAGCTTACTTTTTAAGAAACAGTATGATAGGTAGCAATTTTCATAATAAAAAATGAAAAGCCTCCTAGTAGATGTAATATATACACATCTTACTTTGTAAATATTAGCATCATAACTATTTTAGAAAAATATTAAAAGTTTAAAATTTTTAATTTATGACCCGGAATACATACAAAAATAAAGTTTAGACCGTGGAATGTAGCATTAAAAATTATTTGGGAAAAGTGGTGGTACATCAGAATATATTTCTCTCTATTGACTCTATTTCATATTTTAGAACAATCATATACTCTTTATGACAGTAGAAATACTGTTTTTCATGTAATGATAACATAGAACTAAGAAAATATAAAGAAAAGGTAAAAAATGTTTTAAAAACTGAAAGGAAACTATGAAATTTTACTATAAGCTGAAAAAGCATTATCAACAGAAGTATTTTATTTTCCAAGATCGTGTAAGAATTTTTAATCGTGAGTTCATTAAGCCTGCTGAATTAAAGGCCCCTCAAAGGCAATACACATCTTACAGTCAGAGTAAATATCCAGTGCACAAAAGCAATTTAAAATGCAAATATCATTGTCATTAAAGAGTAGCTGTTACTCAACAGAAAGGGCATTGTGGGAGTTGCTTAAAAGCCTGAATAAACTGATTTCTGTTATAAGACAGACCATCTATTTGCATAGTACTTTCCTTAAAGAGATAAGAATATTCTAGACTGAACCAAAATCTTTTTAAGATATCCTAGTGGGTGAAAGTAGGTATAAATATCTCTCTTTTATGAAGTAAGAAAATTAGGACTAACCTGAGGTTACAGATGTTGTAAAAAATTGGTGTTGGTATAAGACTGCAATCCCAACAATATAGATGGCATATTCTGTTATTCATTCTACTAATATCTAAGATTAACCACAGTGCAGATCTCAGTGGGGTTACACTCTCAGTATTTTTTATTTTAAAGAGAAAAAATAAATAAAATAACAAATAGAGATTCAAAACAAATTAGCAGGACAGTTACAATAAATAATATATTGCTTAGTGTTATCTTATTATTGTTATTCAGAGTATAAGATATAAGCATGACATCTTGTGGGTATTTTTTTTGTATTTGGGGGTTTTGTTTTGTACCTGAAGTTGAACTTAGGACCTTGTGCTTTCTAGGCAGGCACTGTACCACTGAGCTATATCATCAGCAAAGCACGATATGTTGTTCAGATTACTCCAAGCCTTTCTTTTCAATGAAACAAGACAAACTACTATATAACTATTTTAACTATCTTGTGCATAAATGTATCTTTTTTATTTTTCACTTGCTTCTTTTCCCTTTTCTATCCTCACAGTTTGTCATTTCTTTTGGAGTTGCATCCTAATGTATAATGTTTATTGCACATTTTGAGTCTTATTTACTTGATCAGTTTCTCATACTAGGAACACAGTACAGTGTTTATACATATGGATCTGATTTATTTCACATGGCTATGGACTCAAGTTGCATCCATCTACCCACAAAAGTCTCCAGTTTATCCTTTCTTATGGCTGAGTAGTATCCCATTGCACATAAAAAAAACACATCTCTTTTATACATTCCTCAACCGATGGACATTTGAGTTGCCTCCAAGTTTAGCTATGACAAATTTTGCTTGTAGAAACATGGGTGAACAAATATCACTGTGGTGTGATGATCTTAACTCTTCTGGGAAAATATCCAGAAGGTGAATAGGTGAGTCAAATGGGACCTGTAATCCTAGGCTTCTAAGCAATTTCCACACTGATTTACACAGCAGTTGCATAAGTCTATATACTCCCACCCTCAGTGGAGAAGGATCTCATATTTCTCACAGCCGCTCCCGCATTTATTATCTGTTATTTCTTTTCTGTAGCCATTTTTCTGGAGTAAGATGGAATCTCCAGGTTATTTAAATTTGCATCTCTCAAATGATCAATGATGTAAACATTTTTTCATGTATTTATTTGCTAATTATACTTTTGTGTCTGAGAAGTGTATATTCACCAGATGCCAATGTGTAGATTGTGTCTTTGAATTTGCAGAAGTCTGACTTTTTGAAACAATTATATGTTTTAGATTTAAGTCCTTCATCTGAGAGACAAGAGAAAACTTGATATAATGTTCTACTATTCTGTGGGTTGTATTTTCATGCTGTTGGAGATTTCTTTTGTTGGGTAGAAGCTATTTAGTGAAGTGAGATGTCATTTGTTGAGTCTTTGAAGTAATTTCTGTACAGTTATGTTTTTGTTCATGAACTCTCTGCCTACCTCTATGTTTTCTAGATTTCCACTTACTTTCTCTTCCAGTAGATTTAGTGTTTCTGTTCATATTTAGACCTTCAGTGTTTCTGTTTATATTTAGACCTTTGATTCATTTTGACTGTCATTTAATTCATGGTTATAGACATGGGTCAATTTTTATCCCTCAACATGTGGAAACCCAGTTTTCCCAGCACCATTGACTAAAGAGGTCACCTTTCTTCTAGTGAATATGTTTGGCTCCTTTGTCAAAGACAAGGTGGCTGACTATGATTTGGGCTTCTCGTGCATCTTCTCTTCTGTTCCACTGCTCCTCAGGCCTTTTTTTTCTTGCCTGTACCATACTGATTTTATCATAGTAGCTTTGTAGTATAATTTCAGATCTAGAATTGGAATACCCTCTGACCTCCTGTTGTTGTCGCAAACTGTTTTTGCTATTCTAGGTTTCTTTTGGTTCCAAATGAATTTTTAGAAGGTTTTATTTTTAGATATGTGAAGTATGCTAATAGTATTTTCATTTAAATTGATTTAAATCTCCTAGAGCAATTTGGAAGTATGGCCATTTTAACTATATTCTTTTTTCCTATTCAGGAGCAAGGGATATTTTTCCATTTTTTTGATATCTGTTTTGGTCTCTTTTTTTAGGGTACTATAATTTTCATTGTACAGATATTTTACATTTTTGTTAGATTGATTCCTAAGTATTTATTTTATCACATACTATTGTGAAGGGTGTACTTCCCCTAATTTGTCACAGTGTGAGTCTGTTGCTTGTGAACATGAATGCTATTAAGTTTTGAGTGTTAACCTTTTATCCTGCTATTAGATATTGAATAGCACAGTTTAGATATTGAATCTATGAATATTTTCTGGAGTTTGGGGGCCTTTTATATAGAGTATCATGTCATTTGTGAATAATGATAATGTAACTCCCTTTTTCCCAATTTATTCATTTCATTCTTTGTCTCTTGGCTAATTGCTCTGGATAATGTTTCCAGAACTATATTGGATAACAGTGGTTATCAATAATGGACATCCTTGCAGTATTTCTGACTTTAGAATGGAAGCTTTCAGTTTGTGACCTTTTAATAACATGTTCACTATTAGTGTGAGTTTTTAAAGTTAAGGTAAAGACTATTTCAATTTCCTGCTTTGTGTTTTTAATTAATTAATTAATTTAATGTGCTTAGTACTGGATTTACAGGGTCTCACAACATATCTTGGACTCATAATGATCCTCCTGTTTTCAGCCTCCCAAGCACTGGGATTACTGGCAAATACCACTATATCCAGTTTCATTGCTGTCTCAGTGCACCCCCAGGGACGGACCCACACTGAACCCCAGGCCCCTATATTTGCCTAAACACTGTTGCATTTTGTTTTGTTTTAGCATGAGTGGATGTTGGGCATTGTCAAATGCTTTTTCTGAATCTATTGAGATGTTCATGTAATTTTTTTCTTTTATTCTTTTTGTATGGTGTATTACATTTATTGATTTGCATATATTGAACCATCCTTAAACCACTGGGGTGAATCCTACTTGGTCATGGTGGATTATCTTTCTGATGATTTGCTGCATTCCATTTATTAGTATCTTATGAGGAATTTTGCATCTATATTCTTCAGGGAGTTTAGCTTCTAGTTTTCTTTTAGCATTGTGTTCTTTTCTGGTTTGGAATCAGAGTAAAACTTGCTTCTGGAAGGATTTTGTAAGTATTGCTTCCTTTTCAATTTCTTTGAAGAGTTTGAGTATTAATGCCATTAGTTCTGCTCTGAATTTCTTGTTGTATCCAACTATGGGATCTGTCAGTGTCTGACCTATTCTTTGTTTTAAAATTTTTAATCATATTTTCAATTTCATTGGCTGATGTTGGATTATTTGGAAATTTTATATCTTCTTGGTTTAGTTTTGGCAATTTGATTGTGTCTCAGAATTTCTCAATTGGTTTGGTATCTTCCATCGTATTAGAGTATGGATTCTCAGAGTGGATATTGCTAATCTAGATTTCTATGTGGTCTGTTGTGATTTCTTATAATTTATTAATTAATTAATTTGTTTATTTGGTACATGCTCTCCCTATGCAGCTCAGATTTATAGTGATCTCCTGTCTCTCTCACAAGCACTGGGACTATAGCTGTGAATGGTGTGCCACCTACCTGGTTTTAGTGGCCGGCTCGGTGCAGGCCTGGCACAGCATTATGGTACTGGGGATCAAATCTGGCTCCTTGTGCTTGCCGCGCAGGCTTTGCCTCAAAGTAGTTGGTCAAATTGCCAGACACAAGCATGTAAAATTGATAAAACAGTATAAATACTAAATGTCCCATTACAATGAACTAATAGAAATTAGTATTATAATTATCTTGGCTATCTGTCTTTTCTTTCCTCCCAGTCCTCATTGTTCTTTCCTTTTGAGCAGTTTCATTCTCTTTCACATTATCTGTCATACCTTTTGGATCTTATTTACTCTCTGAGTTTCTTACACTGGGGAGATGATGTGATCCCTATAGGTGAGTTTGGTTTATTTCACTTATGAGTATGGTTTGAGTTTCATCTGCTTATCTATAAAAGAGTTTATCTTTCTTTATAGTTGAATAGTGTGTCGATGTACAAAAAGTCAGCATCTTTTGCATCCATTCCTTGGATGAAGAGCATTTAGGTTGTTTCCAAGATTCAGCTATGACCAACTATGCTTCTACAAACATGGGAGATCAAATATCCCTGTGATTTGAGATTTTTAATTCTTCTGGGAAGATACTCAGAATGGGGCTACCTGGGTCTAATGGGATATCTAATTCTAGCTTTTTGAGAATTTCCAAAGTGATTTCCACAGTAGCTATACCAGTTTGCATTCCCACTAAGAATGGAGAAGGGCTCCTTTTGTAGCACAATCCCACATTTATTATTGGTTGATGTTTTTATTTCAACCATTCTGAGGTGAGACAGAATTTCAGTGTCCTTTTCATCTTCTTTTCTTGGATGACCAATGATTATGAGCATTTTTATTTGTCATTTATATTTCTTCATCTGAAAAGTGTGTATTCATCTAAGGTGTCCATTTTTGTGTATTTGAATATGGAGGAATGTCATCTTTTAAAATCCTTTATATTTTAAATAGAAGTCCTTTGTGTGAAAGGTGGCTATTTTTCCACAGTTTGTGGATTTTCTTTTTATCTTATCATTCTGTTGGTGATTTCTTTTTACATACAAAAACTTTTTTTTTTTTTTGTCTTTTTGAGACAGGGTCTCACTATGCAGTTCAGGCTGGCCTTAAGCTCACTTTGTAGCTCAGGCTGGTCTCGAACTCACAACAATCCTCCTGCCTCAGCCTCCCGAGTGCTGGGATTACAGGCTTGCGCCACCACGCCCGGCGGTGACATGCAAAAACTTTTAATGAGACAGGATTACAGTTGTTGATTATTTGAAGTGTTTCCCATGTAGTTTGGGTTTTCTGCAAGAACTCCCTCCCTACCATTATGTCTTGAATATTTCTAGCTATTTTCTATTCCACTAGATTTAGTGTTTTTGTTTTAATGTTTAGATCTTTGATCCATTTTGACATTAGTTTATGGCGTGATGATAAACACAGTCTAGTTTTGGTCTTTAACACATAGAAAACCAGTTTTTCTAGCATCATTGATTCAAGAGGCTATCTTTCTTCATTTCTTTCTTTTTTTTTTTCTTTTAGTGGAACCAGGGATTGAACTCAGGCCCTTGTGCTGACCAAGCAAGCACTTCTTCTATTAAGCTATCCCCCCAACCCCTCTTTCTTCATGTCTATCATTCATTATAAAGCACTTTTCAATTCTTCTACTGTGGCCTGTCTTGTCTTGGATAATGCTTTGAAGTAATTAGTAGTGCTGAAAGAAAACAGGGAATCAATGAAGATATAGAACACCTTTTAATGAATAAGCTATAACTACATACATATTTGTGTGTTTAAAGTTTTCTTACTAGTAGATGAAGGAATAAATCCAAAATTAGCTATTATTCTACTCCTCCCTATGTCTGTATAATTTCAGGTTATAGTCTCAACTACATTGTGTCTATGTCTATCTACATAAAGTTACATATAGAGATAGAGCTACAAGTTAATACTTTAAATAACAAAATTTGACCTACAATGTCTATCAAATATTTTACTAACATTGTTACAAATGATTGTAAGAGATATCATAGTGAATTCATCATAATTTAACTCTGTATCATTGTTTCTTTAGCTTATTGAAGTGAAAATTTCTTTAAAATATCCTATTACATTTGAATCTCCATCCACATCATTATCTTGAAATATTATGTACACTTGTATGCACATATATTTTTATGAGTCTGGAGATTTTCTATAGGATGCCATAGCATATCTCTAAGGGAAATATGGGTTGCAGAAAAAAGCAGAGAAAGACTTATTCAGTCAGCTTCTGAGCTATCCAAGGTAAGAAACTTTCTAAGAGATGCTTTGTACTACTGCCTTAAACTTTTTTTTAAAACTACAGCTACAGGTTTTAAAGAATTCTTTGAAACAACTGAAGAGTGAACTTTAATTCATGTTTTTTAAACAAAGGTTATATGAGACTTACAGCAGCTCTACAAAAGAAGAATATCAGCAAGAATTGCACATTATGCTCAGAGTGCAACTGACTTTCAAATTTCTCTACAGGTATTATTGCCCATGAATAGGAACAAAGAGCAAAAACAGTTAAAAAAGCATATTCAAATGTGTGCATAAAAAGGCATGGTAAATGAATACTGTTTAGTTTGCTGACATAATTACTTGAATGTAATTTTTATGAGTCGTAGAAATCTTGGCATTTTCACTGAACCAGATAATTAGACTCTGAATAGAACAGGGTCAGAATAATTAATACATCAAAACTAGATGAACTTTTTCTAATTATTTTTATTTAATCTCTATTATAATTATTGTTATACTCTGCTGAGCATGATTGCCTCATGTTCATAGATTTGAATGCAGTCTTATAGTTGCATCCTGGGACTTTGTGGAATATTAACAAACCGTGGCCTGGAGAAATTAGAATGGTGTAGTTTCATGATGGAATTCTAAATTGGAATTTTATATTTTCTATATAGCTGCACAAATTTTGTTCCATAATCATAAAAAATATGAATTTTAAAACAAAAGTCTCTTCTCCTTTCAAGTCACACTTCTCCAAAGTTCAAGAAAAATTATTTTCTCAGAGTTACTTTTAAAGATGTATCATCAATTTTTAAATTCTTACAAAATTTCCAAAAGGTGTGATTGCATTAAATTCTTTCTTATTGGAAAGTTTCAATATTATGGTAAATCTTAATCATTTTAAAGAAAATACGTTAAAGACAATATAAGTCATCAAAGACCTCTACATTCATGAAAATAATGGTGTAACATTTTGGCAATACTTGACCTTTGGAATAGACCTACAAAAACAAATAATAGATGGTATCAAGAAAAATGCTAAAGTATTTTTTAAATTTCACAGGTAAAAGATTTCATAGATTAATTTAATACATGGTTAGTGGTTATTCATATCTGAATATCTAAAATAGGAATTCTATAATAAAAGAAGAAAATAAAAAAGTAATCCATTCAAGAAACATTCAGTTAATATTGTGGCCTAATGCACCCATGAAAAGTTTGAGCACACTGTGAATTTTCAGTCCTTATTTTGGAGCTTCCGTGAGTGTCTCACTCTCCTTATGCAGGAGAAGGACAATTCTGCTCCTGCCTGTGGTGGGGTGAGGAGTCCCTCACCCACCTATCAGAGGAGGAATGGGTCCAAAGCCCTAAAACTAATCCATTGTCTTTAAATGGTCTAAGAACTAATCCAACTCCTAAAAGTCAAGATGTAAAAAACAAAATATGCTAATATTCTACTTAAATTTTAAAGAACAACGTTGTTCAAATGATTCTGTGATGTAGCATTTTTCTAGAGAATCTACCCTCATGAAGGAGGCAGTGAAAATTGTTGGAATATTTTAAGAACTGAAAGACGTGTAGCCAAATCATTAAAGGGAATAAGGACCTCTTCAGAGGTCAATGGTGTGACATTTCAGGAATTTTCTTTAAAGTGCAGTGGTTGGTGGGATGGATGTTAAGTCTGTGCTTAGCATACATGAGGCCTTGGATTGAATCATCCAACCCCCCAAATAATCTCACTTTAGAAAAGCGTGGATTTGTAAAATGAATACTAAATTGGAAAAATCAGAGAAAAGTAGAATGAACTAGAACTGCTGCCAGCTAACATATGAAACAGTGTGAGAGAGAAGGTACACCAATGGGAAAATTAAAGTTGGCTTCAGCCTCAGTAAACAGTGCAGAATAACTGACATTGCATGGAATGAAATCACTAACAAAGACTGGCACTCTCTAATACCGCGAGAAAGCACACAAAAATAATGATGATGACGATGATGATGAGAAGCTATAGAGGATCGAAAACCGTGTGTGTGTGTGTGTGTGTGTGTGTGTGTATGTGTCTGTGTGATTGGCCTCTCCTGGAAATCAATCAAAGCACCTAAGCAATGGTGCTCAACCATCATTGGGAGAAAAGAATGGAAGAACTGCGAGCCCATATGCTAAGTGAAATCAGTCAGACACAGAATATATTATGTGGTTGTATATTATATCGTTTTTCTTGTATGAGAAACACAAGGATATGTAACTTAATGAGTAAAATAAAAGGAGATAGCAAGCATGGACGTAGACATTTTGGAGCTGGGAAAGGGATCTGAGGATAGGGCGAGAGGAGCAAGGAGAAGGGAAGGGAAGAAGCAATACACTGGGGATGTTTACCAATCAGCTCCTGTGATGAATGTATTTATTACATCACACATACATGCAGTAATGGGAAAATAAAATATAGTAGTAGAGAAATATAAGAGAATACTTTCCAGAAATTTAGAAGAAACAATAAAAAGTCACTACTTCAGGTGAAAGTGCTTACTAAATTCCATGGGCCAAAAAAAAAAAAAAAAAAATGAAGTAACTTAGAATAACAGCAAAATTATAAATTGTTCATTTTTTTACTTTTATACTGCTAACTGTTGTTAGCTCACTGAAAATCTTCTGCTATTATTTGTTTCTTATTCAGAAAATCATTTTGTCTTTATCTCATACTTTATTTGAACATAAAAATAGTTGGCATATTAACTGTCAGTATTCTCATTTTATTATGAAAATTTGTTGTATGTTTTCAAATGTAAAAATATTTTTAAAAGAATACACAATATATTTAAAATAATCAGTTTTAACCATCTGTGAGCATTTGGTCAACTTTTTTTTTAAAGGTAATATACTAGTTTTACATTGTATCTAACCCAAAGAGCCTGGTTGCACTGTAACAGGGAGAACTAAGTGTTGAGAGAAAAATAGGCAGTCCAAGAATAGTTTGAGCAAGTATAAATTCACTCGTGTGCTGGAAAAATAACATGATTACTGTGTTTAAACATGAGGAAATCATAATATGAACCATTGAAATACAGATTCAAATCAGCAGGCTAAGATATTAATACTTTGTAAATTGATCAGAACATGTGGTGTATACTAACAATATTTGAAAATATATTTGTTTAGCATGTAAGAAGGAGCTACAGTGAAAATGAAGTCATTAGAATACTCCAGAGTCAACTAACAAATAACACCTAAACCACAAAGTAAGGGTGCACACATTTAAAAAGAATTACTGAGCTTATATACACACACTAGCAGTTTAACTAATACAATTATTGATTGTAACAGTATAATTCCTACTTCCTTAAGATGTACAATTTACAGAATGCTGTGAACATATTAGCAACCTCATACATATACATTTAATATTCATCAGATAACTGGGAGAATTTATCAGTTGAAAAATAAGGCTTATGTTGGATTATTAGCTTATACTTTCATATGAGTTTTAAGTAAAATAAAAATAAAATTTATAAAGAATATTTTCTTTAGAAAAGCTGTAAAGGTAAATGACAGTGTTATTTGATTGTGAAATAACAAAAGAAATTTTAAGCAAAAATTACAAAGTAGAGCTCAAATATTGCAATATATTCCAAAAGAAATCTATAAATTTTTTCTTACATTCATCAATAAGTTCATACATTTATAGTTTTCATTAACAAGATGGCAAGCGATAAGCCATAGGTATTTTATCCACTGGCCACTTCTCAATTCTGTTTAAACATTTAGTTATAACAGTTTGTCAGTCATTAGAGAACATGAACAATTTAACAAATACTAAATAATATAGTTTCCTCTTAAAAACCTTTCATTTCCACACTGCAACTTTTTCAGAAACTTATTTGATATTAGAATTATTGAGCTTTTTACAGGTGAATAAATTGAAGGGAAGAAATTAGTTGCATAATAACATAATTTGTAGGGGTTGGAGCAGATCTTGAACTCAGGCCTGTGACAGGGTCTGAGTGTTAGATCCATTATATTTCTAGGTTTTATATTTTATGTAATTTGAGGACTGAATTACTTTTGGCTGCTATTTTTTTCTTGGCTCTTTCCCCTCGCCTTGCCGTGTCTCTTGGCCTATATAGTAAGCAACCAATAAATAATTGTTGGGGGCCTTCAGATATGCAGGTATCACATTGCACTAGAAAGTAAAAAATGAAAACTTGGCAACACAGTTATTACCCTAAGAAAGGTCTTCAACAAGAGGTTTTGGTTTAAAAAAAAAGTGAAATAAAAATAATTACAATAAAACATATTCTAAAATATATTTCTGCATGTAACATATAAAAGACTGTCACCACAAAGGAAAACAGACCATTTAGTAGATTGAATCCTTGCAGTCATAAAATTATCAACTGATCATATATGAGTCTCCAGGCTTTTCATCCAGGTTTATTTGTCTCATACCTAGGGACCAGACTGGAGAAAACTTAGACCTATATCGGATTTTCTTTCATTCACACAACGTGGGTGTTTCGTCTCTCTTCTCTTTCCAGAGACTGAGTCATTCCGCAGGCTCCACTGCCTGATGCCCTTCCTGGCTTCTTAGGAGTTTATCAGAGAGTATTAACTTACAAGTGATAGAAGAAAACGGAGTCGGGAACCTGGGCTTTTCCATTTGGCAGCTTTTCCTATTGGTTTTTCGTCTGATGTGTCAGTTACTCTTTGAATCATGAAAGAACTTATGTGATCCTTTTAATGACCTTAATTAAAACATTTTTTATTTATATTATTTGGAAATTCACAGAGAAAACGGACTTTCAGGACGGCCGGTGTAGCCCAGAAAATGAGGAAGCAGCTGACAGCAAATATTAACCAAGCCAAGCAGGTATGAAGAAGGCCAGAAGAACAGGACAAATACAGTCTGTACATTTTCCCGGGCTGAGAATTTCCCTGCGCCTATGCTGAGAGAACCAAGACTAGAAAGGAGGAGAGTAGGCCGAAAAGTGTCTCTGTGGGGAAAGCTGCTTGCCAAAAAATTTTCCTCTTATTAAAAGTTTGAAGAGTGCCTCTGGCTTTCATCACCTGCACGAAAACTTGAAATCTCACTTTAATGTACTTAACATCTAAACATATAAACTTGCTTCAGAATAAAAAAGGTAAGCTGCTGGAATGTGAGCTACTTTCATCTTGATTCTAAAAGAAATATTCTCAGCACTTTTTTTTTTGTAGGACTGCTGGTGCCCTCACAACACAAAGTATACACGGTACCACCAAGATTTGTGGACCGGCCACAAAATCCCCACTCAGTCCTAAAGTTTTACTGTTCTGTTCCTTAAAGGACTTACATGAATGGGGCTGAAATGCACCGTTGTACATTAATTTGTGAAAGTAACAATCACAGAAAAACGCCATTCTGTGCACCATGGAGATAGACGGTCGTGCAACAGTACCACATTTTCCAATGGGGAACTACAAACCACAGCGCCCCATTCAGAGCTGGATGTAGCTGCAGTCACGTGTGCTCACCCATATCGGCATACATGTATGCACATAAATTTCAGTAACTGTTCACCCTTTCTTCATCTTTTTGATTCTTACTAAGAGCTCTAAAATTGTGAGGAAGTTGAGCATGCGTGAGAGTGTCTGTAATCTCAGGATTCTGAAGAATCATAAATTTAAAAGCAGTCCAGGCAATTTCATGACTTAGTGAAATTCTTTATTCTTAGAATAAAGAATAAAAAGGAAAGGGGACATAGTTCAATGCAAAAAAAAAAAAAAAAAAAAAAAAAAAAAACACCTGCTTTTCATTCCCAGACACCTCAAAATAAAAATGAATAATGACTTTAAAACGAAATTTTGTTATATCAAAAATACTGACATTTGCTTCAGTGGATAGTCTTTTTCAATATAAGAAATGCAAAAGTCACTTTTTAAATTAAAAAAAAATAAGAGATATGTGTATATATACAACAATTTGTCAGGATCTCACTTTCCATTTGTAAAGATTTCTGATTATTTCAGATTTGAAAACTTTTATACAAGAACCCTTGACTGAACTTTTGAAAAAGAGAAGAACAAAAAAATTTGTTGGAACTTAAGAAAGTCAAAATTAAAGTACAAATAAATAAAATATTACATTGTTCAGGTTTTTAAATCGCAAATAAATGTATACAGTCAAAACTGAGGCTATCAGTCATTGAAGGAAGTTATTTTAGTTAGAATTCCATATTCAATTTACATGCATAATTATAAACATGTTCTGTATAAGATAGCATTGTTCATAATACATGTATGTAATGCTATTGTAAATTTGCCACACTTTATAAAAACAAAGTCTTGTTCATATAACTAGCCTAAATAAATGGGAGTTAAGCAATAAATAGTTTACATCTGAGTATGTGATTAGGGGAATTTATCATTGTTGCACATCCTAATCATCTAACAAGACATAAAGGAATTGTTCAAATATTTTTCCAAACACTACTGAATTAGGACACAGTCAGGTGGGAATATGAGACTTTTTTTTTTACAGGAAACTACTGCTAAAGACAGAGCAAGTCTTTTTGTGTTTCCTAAGACTGCCTTTTCCTTAATATCCTCAGTTACTTAGTTTCCACCTGTGTGTAGGCTGCTTGTAGGAAGAAAAGAGAGTAAATGTTAATAGACTGATTTTACTTCATTTAGCTTGTTTCTGTAGATCTACAGATATATTTGCATATATCTCCACTTAGTGGTAAAAAGTCAAATACATAGGATTCCTTTTTTTTAGCCTCCCCTAAGGGCAGGTCTGGTGTTGCATATGGTGCTGAGAATCAAACCACAGTCCCTTATTCTTGACCGATTTTGCTCAAGAAGGCACTTTAGACAACCGAGCTAACCTGCCAGCCCTCAAAAGTTTTATATATACACACACATATTTAGAAGTACCTTACATTAATAGAGATAAATTTCATTTTTATATCTCTCCCACCGGTAAATAAGATTATACTGCTGCCATAATGTTTCTGGGACTTCAAGACAAAAACTAGAAAATTTGAAATTTGAAACTTTAAAAAAAACTCTAATTTGCCCACAATACAGAATTTTCCAGAATTCCAACTGTTTTGGCTGATATATTTTATTTTTTTTTCTAACTTGTAGTATTTTAAAACATCCCATCTTCAGTCAGAGAGAGAAAAGTATTTCTAAAAACCAAATATAAATATATCCTAGAGTTCTTTTAACGTAAAGTGCTAGTTTTTATAGAGGTCAGCTACTTGTAAATTTTAGTTTTTAAGCTATATTTAGTAATAAAAGAATAGAAGTCTTATACCAAAGTTTTATAAGTTAAAGTAAAAATAAATACCTGTATTTCCTGAAACAGATAATAAAATTTATTAATTCTATAAATCTATAAATTTATAATTTCATTATTTTAATGAATCATACTAATAACAGACTTGTCCTAGGTATCAAAATAATCTGAGGTCTCTTCCATTCCAGTTCATATAACCTGAGTGACTCATAAGCAAAGGTTCTTCACTCAAGTAAGTGAACTCTGAATAAAAATATAAAATAAAATAAAAGGAATTCATGTTCCAAGCTGTGCTACTAACACCTCACTAACTGTCATTGCTTTTGAATTGCTAAAAATCCAAATATTTATCTGTTCTTACCACACAAAACCTTCCATGAGAAATTCTTTTTGTGTGCTAGGTATATTTAATTTTTTCCAATTGTTTCTCTAATCATCAATTTAAAATCAGCTCTGAAAAATTAAACCATTGTCAGCTATGTTTCTAAAGTACAAGCAATTATCTGAATTGTGTATTTATACTGAACTATATGTGTGTGTTCAGTATGTGTGTCTATCTATCTATATATCTATCTAGAGAGTGAAAATATCAAAGAAAGTGAAATACATTACTGTTTTACATAAGAAAAAAATATATAGATATATTCTTAAAATCTTGGTTATTTGCAAGCTTAAGACTATTCAGTGGCAGAAGGGAATATGGTGATATCACCTGCTTTCTTCCTTTGTTTTAGGAGCTGTTTTTTTAATTTTTTTTATCCTTGCACTCTTGACATTCTGCTGAGTATCATGAGGAGTAATTGCAAATAATAAGAGACTTATTGACTACCTAAGCCTGGCGTGGGCCAGAAAGCAAGCAGTCCAAAGTGTATGTGGGGTGTGCATTGAAGAGTCACCCACTGTGCTTTGCACTTCGATATTCCAGAAACTGAGAACACAGGGTTGTGCCACTAAATTTCGCTAAGGAATCTGTGTGCATTTTGGAGACAGAAGCTGTCATTGCCATCCAGTGGCGACCTAAGTTACTGCATCTTCTGCCAACTCCCCATTTATGTCACCTGGGGACTAAGCAAAATGAACAAGGAAGGTGTCCTGTCTTCAACAGAAAACAAAATTCATCCACTGTTTACTTTCTATGTGAACAATTCAAAGTGCATAATAACAAAAAAGGACACAGTTTTTCTGAGCTTGCCCATTGTAAGCTTGAGTTTACCTATTGTCTCTCTGAATTTGTGGAATGAAAAATTTCACAGGTAGGTACATGTTCATTCATATTTTTCAACTAAGAGTTAAGGTATTTAAATGGTCTGAAGGCCAAAACTAACCTTTGCATAACATCCTAAGATTTCTATTGATTAAATAACTCAGTATTGAAGCCCATTCTTTTATACAGTTCATTAACAAAAAGCTTTTGTCTATATTAATCTAGACTAAGGATGGGATCATCCGGATTCAAGCTCTCTAACTGAAGTGGGGACTGCTGTGGACACGGACATGTTTAATAAACTTGTAAAGTGGTGGAAAAAATCAAACACCAAGAAAACTGCGCTCATTCCAATTGTGGGATAAAGGTCTCACCTTTATTTTTCTATAACTTTTCTGACTTTCAAATTTATTCTATGTATCAGAAATATTTCCACCATCTTCTGGATAAATCTTATTGAAACTCCCACATACATGATTTAGTTTTGATTTTATTGACTTATATAGCCTTGTATTCTTAGCAATTTACATACAAAATAATTTTTTCCTACAAACCCACATATTCCAATAGCTGAAAAGAGCTGGGTTGTGTAACAGCTGTATATTGATTAATCTGCATTTCTAATACTCTTCTACAGGTTAATCTGAGTACAAAATACAAGCTCAAGGGTTCTCCCTCTCAGCCTATCAGTCCCATGAGATTAACTCTGACTTTTTGCCATAAAAATACTGCAGATATTTTTCTAAGCATTGATTTTTCAATGTTGCATTTATATTTGTTTTTCATTCATAGGAAAGACTAGAAAGGGAATTGAGATCTTCAGAGAAAGAAATACTTAGAAATATGCACTTAGCATATTTGTGTGAGTAAAATAACTTTACCTAAAAATCAATGAATGATTTTATTATGTCAAACACATATTTGTATTTTTCTATGTGAATACAGGTTTAGAGTACGCCAAGATTAATCCACAAAGCTAAAATGAAAATTGAGTTAATATGAGATTTGTTTCCTCCCTGCTCAGCTAACCAGTCTATAGGGGTCCTTTGGCACATGAATGACTGTTCATTTATTTTGGATTCTGTGGTCTAAGCTATTTTCAACAAGCCATGATCTGCAAACAAGCTTCAAAACTCGAAAAAAAAAAATGGTATAGCTGAATGTATATATTAACACCTTAACTTACAGCGCCCCCTTTATTTTCAAAGAATGTTCTTTCTAAATAGAATCAAGTCAAATATATAACTGAATGGAACACCTTCATGTATATTCATCAATTAAAATACTTTGAACATTTTCCTATAAAAAGTTCGAATTTAGAACCTCTCTGTATTTTTTATTATATATTTGCTTGATGTGTAAGCAAAATGCTTTCTTCAAGGAAAGTTGGAATTCATCCAAATTACAACCACAACAGAAATCTGCATTGAGTTAAGTATTCTTAGAAGCATTATCCAATGCCTACTTTTCTCTTGTTTGGACTACATGTGTTTATCTCATGCTCTTCAGGCCCTGAGCCTGCATACTGAGCTGTCTTTGTGCAGCAATCTATTTAGTCAGTTTAACTAACTAATCATTTCACTGTTAATCTTATTAAATATGCATGTACACCATTCATAATTCTGCTCTGATCTTCATTGCTGTTTTTGAAATATTTGAATTTAAAAAGTAAAGCATTGGTGTTATTGTTTCAGTTCCAGTGTCATATGATCAGTGTCATGGCTTTGTCCCTGGAAAATTCAAGAGACACAAAGTGACAATGGGAAGTAAGAAGAGACAGAAAGACAGCATCACAGTAGATTTCAATTGTCCTTTGCTGCAAATAAATTCAGGTACATATGACACTTAGTACTAATTGACACTTAAACTTTCAGGATAATAGACTTATACTGAAAGAGTTTAACTATACTATTTTCATAGTTTTTTATTGAAAACTTCCTAAGTCTTTGTACTTTGGCAGTAGGAAGAAAGAGACTAGGATTCTTTCTCTCTTTTAAAACAAAAATCCCAAATATTTAGATCAGGACTACTTATCTCCACTTTGCAAACACATTTTAAGAAGTCACTGATCGAAGATAATGTAGAGCTACCTAGAAGTAAGTTTTCTTAATGATACTTCAGAAATCATGAAATTTAGTAATTGATGATTCTTGCTTTATGTTTCTATGTGAAACAGTTTCCAAGAATCTATACCCAGATCTATTTTAAGACAATATATTTATTATTTAGCAGCTTTTAAAAGTTACACCACTGCCATAAAGTTTTTTCTTTGTACTCCTAATACATAATCCTAAACTTGCATGTCTGAAGATCAGATTCTCAGTTGCACCACACTGAGAAATTGTTACCTCAAAATTGATCGCTGATTAATTTTTGAAGCATTTTTCTGTCTTAAGTTATTGTCAGTCTAAGTCATATTCAAAGCTCTTGCCCTAGGTATTAAGACACTTTCATTGTACTAAAATTTAGCTATAGCTGCAAGGCATGGTAATCTGTAATCCCAGTGATCCCAGCACTCAGGAGGCTGAGGCAGGAGGATCCCTAAGAGTTGGAGGTCATTCTAGGTTACAGTGAAATACAGGGATTTCAAGCCCAGTTTGAATCACATAGAATGACCTTGTCTGAAAGAAAGAAAGAATAAAGAAAGAAAGAAAGAAAGAAAGAAAGAAAGAAAGAAAGAAAGAAAGAAAGAAAGAAAGAGGAGGAGGAAGAGGAAAGAAGAAAGGAAGGAAGGAAGGAAGGAAGGAAGGAAGGAAGGAAGGAAGGAAGGAAGGAAGGAAGAAGGAAAGGAAGGGAACAAGGGAAGGAGAGAGGGTAGAATGGAAAAAAAAAGAATCAAAATATATCATGTAAAGGCACAAATTTCACATAAGAATATAATCATTATGTATGTCAAAGGTGTACCAATACAATTTTTTTCCAGTCAGATTTTATTGGTACATTTTAAATACACATTCTGATTAGACTGATCATAGAAAATGTAGCCGGTACCCTCCTTTTGATCCTTTCTCCCCTGTCCATTTGCAAAAGCTTTATTTCCATTTTTCTTCTCTTTTTATTGTTTTTTTTTTAACCTTTCCTTTTTCTTTCCCTTCTCCCCTCCCTGTTCTCCTCCCCATTTGAACATTTTCTCCCTGTTCACAAATCCAGTGACACACTTTGGGCCCTGGTGACACTTTTGGCGTCTTACCCCAGAGAGACAAAGCAGTGGTTACACTACGTGTCTGATTTATTCCACTTGAGAGCACCACCCCATCTCATACCCACCGTGCAGCCATGTATGATAACAAGTTTAAGGACTAAAGTAAGCTGTACACAACACAAATACTTGGAGAACTGGCGTAGTAATGGCTAAAGGAGAAGATACAGACTAGAATAACACATATAATGAAAATGTATACCTAGGCAGTAGGTATGATATTTAAGAATGTATAAAAATTCATAATGGAGAATAAAAGGATGAATTGTCTTGCATTCTTACCCCTCAACTCTGTGTACTGCTACATTCTATTGCTGGAACCCATTGAATTAAACCTTGGCTCGCAATGTACATTTCTGATGAAAGCTAGTGATGATTTTCCTGAAAAAGGATAGATAGTGTTTTCTTATGCAAGCTTAACCTAAATATGAAAAGTAAATAAAGTTTTTCAAAACTTCAAAGGACAACTGATCCAAAATACAGGAAAATTAGGATGAAAATAAATGTGATCTATTATAAAAGCATACAGTTGAAAGTGAAATATTTCTTCATTCTTTACTTTTTAGCATTTATTGCAACACAGTTAAAAATTTTCCAAAATCATGTCTATGATAGTATTTATGGGGTATAAAATTTAGCTGTGACGAAAATAAACAAATGTTTCTGGAAAAACCGAAGTGGATTATTTATAGTTTAAAAACTTTGAAATAATAATTTTTAAAACTTGTTATAAAGTATAAATAGTAATATTACTGATTTTTTGAATGCTAAGAATGATGGTATCTGTGAATAGATGAAATTGTTTCCTGAAAAAGACATCTGTAACCCAAAACCTAACATCTGTGTCCCTAATATCATAGGTCAAATGCTAGATTGAAAAAAAAGAAACAAAACACATGTTATAATATTTCTTTGTTCCTTACATCACTTAAAGGCACAGTTGAGTAAAATCCTGATTTATATTTGACTTGACTTCCTGCTGTCATTTTGAAGATTCCGTCTGTATGTGGGATGCCAAGAGGCTAAGAAGCCCATTAGAACCATTAGTTCCCTATTAGCCATCCAGAAAAACAGTGTAACATCTTATCAGAATGAAGCATTTCTCTCATGCAATGTGAATATTCCTTCCTAAAAATGTATGGTAGAAGTGTAGGAGAAAAATCATTATTTTTGGAGGCACCCTAAAGGCCTATTTTTTATCTGATGGTGATAAAGAATGAACACATCAAAGTGTAAACCCTGACTGGAGATTTTATAGCACCCACACTAATTTTATTCCCATGAATTATCCACACTTACAAACATGCAAAGGTTTAATACATAAGCAGTTAACTGTTGCTTTGTTTGATTTGCGTAACATTGATTCCAGCCAGATCCTTAAGATAGCTGAACTTTAGCTTTAGTACTAGGTCTCAGAAAGTGATTCAGGAGGATGTCATGCTTGGCTCCATTTCACTGAAAAAAAAAAATCATGAAACTATTTTGACCATCTTAATGTGACTGATTTTCCTAATTATTTCAGAGAGGGTACAACTGGGAAAAATTGCCAAAGTGCTGTAGAATATTCCCTTAAAGTATTAATAAAATATGAATTTATTAATTGTAATGAGATTGGAGTCCTAATTGTGGATATAAAGACTGTAGCTCTAAAGAACATACGGTCACATATTCCACCTTTTGTACTGTGGAACAAATCTGGGAGAAAAACCTGGCGCTCCAAGGTCCCATTGGAGAGCGCGTGGCAAGGAGCGGATGATGTAGCTCACCCTGCTAGCGGTGACCACTGGGCATCTGCTTACTCAGAGCAGCGCTGGTGGACGGGTGTCCACACAGAACCCAGATGGAATCTGTTGGAAGTACTAGTGCAGCAGAGACCTCCGAGTGGGCGTCTGACTGGACTGCCCTTGAGTGGCAGTGCAGAGCGGGCTGACACGCACTCGGGCAGCCTTCTATGTCAGCGCAGGCTGGAACAGTTAGTTGCCCAGGCTCCCACAGTGCCCTTAGCCAGTAGACCTAAGCCGACGGCTAGGTGGCGGGGACCGACAACCGGGAACTGCAAGTGGTCAGGCCACTGCTTCTTCCACTAATCTTAGACGGTCTGTTTTCAAATAGCATTAGTGGGTTTTGTCCAGAGCCTGTTGGGTTAGTGCCATCATAAGAGAAATCACACTATTCATTCCCCAATTTGCAATTTTATTTTCATTATTTGAAAGTACAGAACAGAGAGTTAAATATGCATTTACCTTATCCTTTTTAATAACAATACCTTCCGGGCACAAAGGTACAGTTAAACACATTGCCCATAACCTTCCTCATAAATTTTTTTCAAAAAATTATTTATTTATTGGTACAGGTTCTCCCTACACAACTCAGACCCATAGTGATCTTCATGCCTCAGCCTCCCCAGCACTGAGATTACTAGAATGTGCCACCATGTCCAGCTTTTGTGGTCAGCTTGGTGCACCCAGGATTCAGGGCTGGTATCACATGCAGTACCAAGGATTGCACCCAGGTCCTTGAGCATGCCAGGCAGGTGCTCAGACCTTTGAGCTATGTCTCCCACCCTCCCAGACCTTCTTGCACCTAGTTTTGGTTCAGTTCTGAGTGCAAGGATTTAGAAGGAATAGGATAGTCAGAGCCCTGAAGGAAGCAAATGCCTTTCCCTTTTCCTTTCCCCGTCTTAGCTAGAAGGCAGAGAGGCTCATGGACCCAGGTGCCATGTACACTACTGAAGCACCACACAGACCTGGAAGAAGGAAGAATTATGGCACCTCGAGGATCCCAGAGAAGCAGAGTTATGCCATTAGGTCAAATTTTCATGTTAGAGAAAAAAAGAAGAAAACAATCTCATTTTACTTCAGTTACTGTTATTCGGGACCTTTGCCATCAAATTATTTAGTTTCTCTTCTCATCTCTCATCATCCAAATGTGAGTAAGAAAGTGAAAAAATCTGTGAAAAGTAAGGAAGTATAGTTTTTGTTAATCAAAAACGTCCCCGTGTAAAACCACTAAATAAATGCAAAACCTGTGAAGATGTGAGGAGAGAACCTAGTTCCTTTGGTAATTTAGGTCCTGATAACATTAAAAATTATAAGCTCATTTCATGAAAAAAATCACTTTCTTGGTGCTTTTATTTTTTAATTAATTAAGTTAGAGGCAAGGTTTTGCTGTGAGGTAGAGGCTACCTTGTGCTCAATATGTAACCTAGGCTGGCCTCAAATTGCCTCAGAATCCTGATTGCTGGGATTACAAGTGACGGCCACCATGCTCACCTGGGTGGTTTTAATCTAGGTAAAACATGCTCATCAAATGGTTTCACTCCATTGTCGTTTTTGAAGACCACCTCGTTCACTCTAATGTTTGTTCCTTCAGAAAAGTGGTTCTAAAGCACTGTTGAATAAGTGAGGGCTACATGGACACAGGTATCTATTCCTACGTTAGAATTTGTTTTATGTAGACAAACGAGTCTGTCAGTGTACTCTGTGCCTGCGGAGCTTACCCCTCAGGAAGGAAGATCTCAGCGTGGCAGCTGCTGGCTGGCTGGAGCTCGGCTCTCCATCTCGCCCAGGGCTGGTTTCTCTGCGGAACCGCCTGCGCTCTTCAGCCTGGACACCATCCTCAGTGACAGGTTGGCAGGGCCATAAGACCCGGGCTCTTGAGCCACAGGAACCACTTTAAAGTCACCCAGCTTGGGCATTCCTTAGCGGCTGAGGAATTTGCAGCAATGGCATCGCAACAAATTTCTTTCTCCGCTTTTGCTTCTTCCCCTTCTGCTCCTGCTCTTCTCCAGAACTTCCTAAGGAACTTCCTTTCACTTCACAGTCCACATTCCCAAGAACCTGATCATTGAGAAACCTGAAACCAAAGCACAAAACAAAAGATAGGAAACATGAAATAGGGAGATCTTTTCTGCAGAAGAGAAGGAGAGCAAGAGATGACAGCAGGGGCAGGGGAGGGAGGAAAAGGGGATGAAAAGAGGGTTGAACCCTGTGATGTGCCTGCACCAGCTCACCATGAGGAACAGAAACAGTAAGCACAAGGATTTACTCAAAAAGCCTCACAAATCAGTAGTTGAACCAAATGCCAGAAACAACCAAAGTTAACAAAAAATAACAAAAGTAGCCCCCTATGAATGCATTTTTATTTCTTCTGCAGTATGATAGTTAAACTTGAACACCTCTTTATTTTAAGGTTAAACTGAATGTTTAATAATTTAGCCAAATATTCACTACTACGCACTTAAAAATACATAGAGGGATCCTTTTGTATTTTGCCTTTGCTGATGCAAAGGGCATCAGCCTTTATCAAGCGTGTATGGATTGATACACAGTGCGATATTGGTACTTTTAAAATATGATAATTAGGTACCATAAGTGATCATTCTTTTATTACTTAACATATTTCATTATTTGTTTTGGTACTGGGGCTTGAACTGAGTTTTCACCTTGAGCTACATTCTTGGTTTTTTGTACTTTTCTTGATGTTGGGACAGATTCCCCTAAGTTTCTACATTGCCCAGGCTGACCTTGAATGTGTCATCCTCCTACCTCAGTTAGGTTATGGCTGAGTCCCACCAAGCCTGATGATTGTTCAATTTATAGAATTTTTTATTAATGAGTGATATCATAGATTATGAAAATCATGGTTTTGTTAATGGATCATTTTGGTCCAAATCATAATGCCTAAATCAGTGACAAAGAAACCAGCTAAAGTTTTAGAAGTTTTTAAGTGTACTTTTTAAAGTGACATAATTTGAAAGTGACTATTTCTAAATTTAAAAATCTATCAGAAGAAATATATTTATATTTTTCTTCAAGCCTAAGTTTTTGCTATAACTTGCAGAAAGTAATAGTTATATGAGCTAAAATAAAATTGTTATGTTTATTTTTTTCTTATGTGATGCAGAATTACATTCTTTCAGGATAATGGTTCATGACTCTTACTAATTAAAATTCTGCTTCATAAATTTTTTAGAGATACAGGTTCAATATACTAATTAGAACTTGTTAATTAAGTATAACAGGGAAAGGTAAAAACTAAAACAATTACATTACTAAAGATAGGAGAGCCCAGAGAGATGACTCATTGGAATAAACTCTTCCCGGCAAGTGCAAGGGCCTGAGTCAATCCCCAGTTTCTCCAAAAAAAAAAAAAAAATGAAAATAGAAATAAAACTTACTAAAGATAGGAATGTAAAGTTACATTATGATAAATAAGAATGCAAGGGAGACCTAGATTTGTTAACAAAGGTTATAGATACAAAGGCCTTTTCCTTTAGGAAACCAGTTGTTTCAAAAGAAGCTACAAGCATATTATATGATTTTCATTTTTTTATTTTTATTTTTTGGCTGAACAGGGGATTGAACTCAGGCCCTTGTGCTTGCCAGGGAAGCTCTTATTCCACTGAGTCATTTCCCTGGCCCTGACAGTAATTTTTAGTAGCTTAATCACCCTTACTTGTTCATTTGTATGTACTTCGAGAACTATTTCTATGGTGTCTCTGTGCCCTTACCTCTTCTCAGCTTTACAATATATCTTAGCTTGTAGTTTTATTAGCATATATTTACAGTACACGAAGTTTGCATTTCTTTTAAGGAGGAAGTACATGTGCCTGTTGCACCTTGATTCTTTCCGGTCGCCTTCCCTCTTCTACTTCTCTCCCTCCCTCTCTCCCTTCCTTGGTCTCTAGATCCTCTTTCCCCAATTTCATGATTATTATTATTTGCTTCTTGGTTCCTGTTTGTACCACCGAATGCCTGCGCACATCCGGGCACCTGAACGTGGCACATCTTAAACCTTTTTCCATCCAGGGCCCCGGCCTCTCCTCCTCCCCTTTTCTTTTGCCTTTGGTCTCTTGGGCTTTATCCCCATTTGCAAAAGGCCCATCTTCCTAATTCCTTTTCTCCCTCTTTGTTTTGCTCTTTATTTGTATTTTGCATTACTCAAATGAGAGAAACACGTGGTATTTAAGTTTGTATGTCTGGGCCGGCCAAATAGCCGGGTTTAAAGCCCCTGCGCTCAGGGAGCGGGTTGGATCTCCTGGCCTGCCTTGTCGGCCCCGCCCCTGTGGCGTGGCGGGCTGTGACCTCAATTGAGTGGCATGGGCCTATAATCCCAGCTCTTGGGAGAATGTAAGCAGGCGGATCACTATGAGTCCAATCTAGTAGTGAAACCCTGAAAGTATGTATGTCTGATTCTTTTTCTTTTACTTAACACTGTGCTTTCAGCGTGGATTAATTTTCCCACAAACGTCTGAAATTTATCCTTTTTCAAAGCGAAGTAGTAATCCACTACATATACATACTCCATTTTCTCAATTTATTTGCGTTTTGACAAACATATAGGCTGCTTCTAGGATTTAGCTGTTATAAATTGTGCAGACACACACACACACACACACACACACACGCATTACTGTAATAGGAAGACTTTGGCTTTTGGGGGATGATAACTAGAAAGAAAGAAAATATTTCAATTAGATTTCTATTGTTTTTTTTTTAAATCTCCATATTTGTTCTCATAATGATTTTTACTAGTTTACATTTCCACCAACAATGTAGAAGGAGCTTTTCTCACTACAGGTAGACTATATTTATTATTATTTGGTTTCTTGAAGAATGGCATTCTTTCTGGAGTGAGAGGAAACCTCGGCGCTGTTTCTAAGCTGCGTTCCTCTCCTGGGCAGCACTGGGGAGCATGACTCCTCGGAGCTACTGGCCCTTCACTCCGTGAAGCATTTGCTCATTTCTCTTGCCCAATTTTGGTTGCTTTTTCTCAACTGGGGATTTAAAAAAAATTATATATTATAAATACGAGTCTGAAGAATGCCTGGCAGAACCCTTCCCACTATGAGCTGTCTCTGCAGCCTGTGGACTGTCTCCTCTACACAAAAGCTTTTTAGGTTAAAGCTCACATGGTCAGACAGGCCTGGGTTTGAGTCGGGTGCTACTTTTAGATGTGTGACCATGGAAAACTCCCTGAAAATTATGTGTTATAGGACTTCTCCCATAAACACATGACCATGACAGAAATATCTTAATCTTATCATGATTTCTAACAAGTAGAAAACACACAATAAATGGTAGAAATGGTAACTTAGTTTTGTCACGATTGCATTTTCCTTGCACTTTATTTTTTGATCTTATTTGGGTTTTTTTTTTCTAAGGTAAATTCAGCTTTTTAGAAAGTCAAACTTCAAGTTAGCAGGATCAGAATAATGGGATCAGATTGTATTTTTTGTGAGACATATCCCACACCATAATCCGTCCTCCAAATAAAACGTGACTTTGATATTCACTCTCAAATTTTAAAATTTTGAGGGTGAACCAAAGACCACTCAGGCGTTGAGAGCAATGGCACTCTTGGCCGGTTCAGATGGGTTATCTCTTCCCTTGCTAGACATTAGTCAGTAAAACGTCTTGAAGAATTCTGTAAGAACAGAGAAAATTTAATATGCATTGTTATGAACAATAACAAGACAAGAAAAACTCCTTCAGCATAATTTGGAGGTTAAGTGTAAAGTGTATTCACACTTTTATTCAGCAGAAGAAAGTAATTTAAATATTTATCAAATGTGATTTACATGAAAATACCATCCTACTTTTTCATTTATGGAGCTAATCTTGAATCCTTCTGAGTTGCCTTCTTTAAATATACATTTGGAAACAAATTATATTATGATCCAAAATACAAAACGTAAATATAATGTGGATCCAGGGAGCTTGGAGGACTAAAGTGGCTGCAGGCACAGTGAAGAAGAAACTAGCTTGTTGAATTTTCACACACTCAACTGCTGAGCAGGCTTATTTAAATCTATTTTCCTTTATGAATTATACATGGCTATCATCACTGAGGTACACTTCTAGAGCCAAAAAAAAAAAAAAAAAAAAAAGTTTCTTTAAAGACAACTTACTGATAAACTGTCAACAGGAAAAAGTCCATTCATTTCCTCAAATCTCTGGCTGATTTTTGATTAATATTTTAAATGATCTTTTGGCAGTGCCTTTGAGTTTCCTTTGACTTCCCAGAAAGAAATATGAGAATACTTGATCTCATTTTTCACTTTCAGTGCATAACCAATCTGCATATAGAATTGTGAAAACAATAACTTCATAGAGAATGAGGAGCTTGCGGTCCAGGACCTGCCAGGGTCTCTCCCTTGTCTGGGCCAGCAGGTAAGCTTCTGCAGGTGTTTGCCTGCAGGAGAATCCTGCTAATTAGGGAACTACTGAGGCAGTGGAAATCACTCTGCAGGCATTTCCAGGTAAATCTGTTGAAGTGACACGTCTCTGGAGTGACTTGCACTGAGTCAGTATCTAGCAGGGTTCATCTCTTCATCAGACTCATAAACTGCCCAGTTTTGTATGAAAGGGATATGGAGACAGTAGTGACACATAAATGTCTCTGAGTAAAAACACCAATGATAGTCACAGCAAAAATGAGTGTTTTTACTGTGGCAATAAAGAGAAATAGTGAGCATAAAGTTCACATGTATTCGCTCTGTGTCTATAGCCCTTGCTCCCAGCGCAGGGATCAGTACTTTTCCAGAAGGCAGCAACTGCAGACAAGCTCTGCCTCCTGCCCCCGCCATGGCTATGTCATCTTGTGGCACCAGCTCCTCTCAGAGCAGCCTCATCCGTCATCCAGATTATTTGTTTACAAAGCACACCAAGTATTTTCTGTCCTAGGGTAAAGGGACAGAGTTTCTGTCTTGAAGAGTTTTATCATCTGGTCCAGAATCTCTGCTTTCGAAACATGAGTTTTTATTTTCTTACTCTGTCTAATAGAATGGCATACAAGCAGTCTATTCGTCAGTCAGAAAATAGGCTGTAAGCCCTGGTGCCAGGAAGAAGGCATTTAGAAAGTCACAGTACTGATTTGAGACAGCAGCGTTATCAAAGCACATATCTGTTATTTGTTTCCCACTCTATATAGGTCATTTTCCTAGAGGAGAGCAGCAAATGACAGAGATTTTGGCATTTCAAATTCATGGGAAAAGGCATAAAATAAGGTAGATGTGATTGTATTGTAAAATTTAAAAATGTGAGTTACAAACTAAAAGCTTTAGGAAGAGACAGGAATTATACTGTTGGAACTTTGCTTCATTCTGTCTCTGTCTCTCTGTCTCTCTGTTCTATCTCTGTCTCTCTTTGTGTCTCTCTGTCCTTGTCTCTCTGTCTATCTCTGCTTCTCTGTCTCTTGCTGTGTCTCTCTGTTTCTGTCCGCCTCTCTGCCCTTGTCTGTCTCTGTCTTTCTCTGCATCTTTCTGTATCTCTGTCTGTTTCTATGTCAGTTTCTCTCTCTCTCTCTCTCTCTCTCTCTCTCTCTCTCCCTCTCACCACTGCCTCTCACCTTTAAGCATATTCTCTTTCTCTCTTTCCCTCTTTTCAGTATTCATTTCCCCCCTAGTACTGCAGATTGAGCCCAGGATCATCACACTGAACTATATTCCCAGCCATTGTTAATCTTTTTTTTTTTTTTTAACTGTCTCATGAAATTGCTCCAGCTGGGCTTAAATTTGCAATCCAGACTCTTCCAATCAGCCTTCCAAACTGCTGCAGTTACAAGTGTGGGCCGCACAGAAGTATTGTTAAAAGCAATCTTCCATTCAAGTATTTAGCACTAATAAGAAAAATTTCAAACTGATTTCCCCACACATTGATGAATAAATTGGCAGCAAGTTTACTGTCATTTGTTAGAATGCATTTCATTTAGGCATTTCAAGATTATCTTTTATAGAACATGTAGACCCTCTCAGTGAATAGTCCTTAGGTTTAAAATTATAATTGAAAGATCTCATCACTCAATGTGCAAAGAAGTCCACACATCATATGTAAAAAAGAAAAACATAAGATGAAATAAACAATGGATGGACTATAATTTAAGTTTTGTTTTCAAAGTAAGGATTTTATTTAGGCAAGCTGCATGTCACCTTTCCAAATATAAATATCTCAGAAAATAGCTATTTACAGCCAATGACTTCCGTGGTATGTAACACTCTTCCCTTTGTAGTTTCTTCACTCATTTAACACAACTTTTGCTGTCCCATTTTCAATGAGAAGCAGTGAAATGATGCAGACTTCGGGCTTGGATTTTCTCTTCTTACATAAACATCAACATGAAGGCTGAAGGGCCAGACATAACAATGCTACTGATCACATGTCTGTCTAAATTAGCAGTAGTGAACCTAAACCCTTCTAATAACAGTCCCATTAAATTAACTGCAGGGTCAGAGGGATAACTTAATCCATATTCTTTACTAACCTAATGTGAAGTTCATGAAGTATCTAGCGGAAGCATTTGGATTCCAAAATCTGTATTTACAATAAATACTATGCAGGTTAAAAAAATAAGATTTTTGAAAGGAGTGAAAATAATCATTACATCATTTCAAAATGCTATCTTCAGAAAAGAATTAAAGAAGGCCAAGCATGGTGGCATACATCTGTAATCCTCGTATTAGTGAAGCTGGGGAAGGAAGACTATTGCAAGTTTAAGGTTGGCCTGGGCCCCAAAGTGAGCTCATGGCCAGCCTGAGCAGCATTCCAAGACTCTGTCTCAAAAAATCAAAAAACAAACAAATAACAAAAGAGTTAAAGACATCATATTACAGTGATTCACACATATACATAGCAATACAATTCATAATAATGAAGTCTTAGAACTAGTCTGTATGCCCATCAAGGGATGAAAGGAAAAAGATTATAAATAATAATTATTATATTATGCAATAATAATTTTTACATAAAAGAAACCGCTCATATTACAGCTTCTCTCTCTCATATATATATATATATAACATATATATAACATATATATAACATATATATATACATATATATATATATGTATATATATCTACACACATACAAGTCATTTTAGGAATACAGATGGATCCTGAGATTACAACACTAGGCAAAATAAGTGAGACACAGGAGAAGAAATTTCACACTGCTTCACTTATGTGAGCAACTCAAAACATATAATTGAAAGAGCCAATCTAATGGTGGATCATGGGAAGGGGGATGTAGACTCACTGGGGGAGGTGTCTGTGGAAGCGAAAGGGAAGGAGAAAAGACTGAGCTGCAATGTGTACACCTTCATAATATGTACACAGATTTTCCAAGATGAATGTACCTGTTCTGCGTCACAAATGGATCTTCATGAAAAATTCAACTATGAAGAACACCTCTGTCCCCTATCATCCTTATTAGCCTATGCCTGCCGTACACAGCGGCCCACACTCCCCCGCGGAGCCAGCATAGGTGCAGAACACATCCCAAGCCCTTTGGTCTCCCCACTTCCCCCAGGCCCCTCCCAGCCCTTACCCCTTCATATGTAAGAAGCCCCTCCTTCACTACTTCCTATATCATGCCATTTTATAGCGATATATGTGTATCATATATTATAGCAGCAGCACGATTTATAAAAGTTAAATATTGGAGCGCCCTATTGTTCACCAATAGATGAGCAGAGAAAGAAAAGGCTTTTGTTATGTATGCACAAAGGGATAGCATTCTACAACAAAAGAGATACACTGCAATTGTTTATAGGAAAATAGAACAAAAATTCCAAAAATATTCTTAGCTATGGTCTCATTCAAAGAATTTTACAGTGTGCTCTGCCGGCCCTTTCCCTGGGGCGCACTGAGATAGTAATTGAGACTGGGAGTGGTGGTGTGCTTGTAATCCCAGCACTTGAGAGGCTGAAAACAGGAGGATCACTATGAGTCTGATCTGTGTTGTATGACCCTGTACTAAATACAATTTAAAAAAAAAACAATTTTGATAAGTCAAAACCAATTTGACTGACCTTGTCAGACACAAAAGTTACATTTATTATTACATAGGTCTCACTTTATCTTGGTCTTAACCTTGCAGCAGAAAAGTATAAAAATGAAGTATAAAAAGTAAAGCCATATTAAGATGCTGAGCTGTAAAAGGCTCAAGTCAACAGCTTCTGACATTGCCAGTCCTATGGATAACCAACTACTATTAGGGACTACTGGACTATACTGGATTATTTTGCTGAATTCATGCACCTACAATATTTGAATGGCAATGGAATACCCACCGTTGGTGAAGCTAACAAAAATGGGATATGAATGAAGGAACATTTTGTGAAAAAATATACATATATATCTGTCTGTAAATACAAAATAGGGTAGATATACAGCTACTTACTCTTAGTTCAATGAGAAGAAAGATTTGTACTACTAGTGTTAAGAGATCATGTCTGCATCTTGTACTACGAATAACTACTATGAAGACAACAATATGCAGTGTATTAATTATTGTAGCTGTCCTACTAGCCTTTTTTGAAACTGTCTCATTGTTATTTCTTTTCAATAAAATTAATTAAAAATTAAATCAAAACCAATAAAAGCCATTTGCATTCTTTTTACCCATCACTGTGCCATGGAACACCAAGGTTGTTGCATTGTGGTTCCCCTCTTCATTCTTCAGGGGTCTCACTAAGCCAAGTATAGTGCCATTTCCTGAATTGCAGTGGATTCTAATGCTATGCTTCCTCTATTCATGTTTGAATCTCTGCCAGGAGAAGTGAGATCTGAGATGAAAGTGGTGATGTAGCTGCGTGAGGGAGAAGAGCAGGGAATGACTGGGTCAAGATGCCTGAGAGACGAGACGGGCACTACAGAGATTGCTCTAAGTTTCCACTGTTTCATAGGCATTTTCATTTATTTCCTAGAAAATATTGCTAATCTGATTGTGCAGTTTGTAGCTGTCCTTATCCTGTTTTCTGATAAGAGTAGTGTTTATGTTTTTCTTTTCATTTCTGATACTGATTTGGTTATCTTGAGAGTTTAAAGTTTCTCCACATAAATGAAAGTTGTTGATGGAAAGCAATAGTCACCATAAGAGATTTATAGACTTATAACTGTGAAGATATTTCTTTTGCAATTGTAACTTTCACATCTGTTGGATATAGTGCAGCTCTACATATCTACCCTTTAATAAATGTGTCAGTGCCTGCACATTTAACATCTGTAATGTGTAATTCATACATTTCTGGAGACTTTAGGTAAAGAATCTAAAAATTGGAGGCCTTATTCATTATCTGAAAATTTTATTTGAATAAGTACCTGAAGAGAAATTGGATAGGAAATATTTTTTACATACACAAACTAGTTTTAAAACTAAATGAAAACCTTTAAAAGTACAGTGAAGGTTTATTTTTCATGGTCTGGATGTCTTTACCACAAAAGGACTCTATATTATTTTAGTATTGCAGTGAATAGAACTGTTTACAATGTAACATTTTTACATAAAATTCTAAAAAGTCTACCATAATATTTATTTGGCTATGCAAGGTTAAATAGTGTGAGTGTATAGAAAAAGAATTATTATCACTTCTCAGACTTTTGGCTGAGATCAAGTGAAAAAGAATTATGTTGTGATCCCAACAAACAGGGCAGGAGCAGGAGGTTAAGCTGGTTCAGAGGGCCACTGGTGCACCTGGCAGCTGGAGACTTCTGCCACCCCCCTCTGGCTTCCTTACATTTTTGTCTCCATGATGCTTTGCTCCATGGAGCTCAAATGAGTATTGCATTTTCATGATGAAGGTCCATCACCCACAAGGGACAAAAGAATATGAGTAACTGAATGGGGTTACTTCTTTTAAGCAAGTTTAGCTTTGTGAATTTCAGAACAGCTCACCTTCCCATGAACTTCTGTCCACATGGAACTGGCTGTGAACACGGTATAATGCCTATGTTTAAAAACTGAAACTCATTGGCTCCTCAATTTCCCCATTCTCTTGTTTGAAAGAAGAGAGATGACTGCCTATAAAGAAGTAGCAATGCTTCTGGTGTGTGGCATCTTCATGTCCTATGGCAATAGAAAATATACTGTTCATTGCATATAAAATGTTGTCATTGCTTAATGCATTAACATGGGCAATTCTTTCACTTGATGCATAGCTCCATGAAACAGAAAATAAAGATAGTTATTAAATAACAATATTAAACGGAAAGGATTTGCTACTGATTTTTTCCAATTCATTTCAACAAACTGTTGAATGACTAAAAGTAATTTGTGCATTTATTCATTGACACACGACTTATTCAACAAGTAATAATTGAAAATCAATGATATACTATTGGCTATGTTAGACAACACTTGCACAGCTATGAAAAGTAACAGAGGAAATTCTCTAGTATGATGCCTTTTGCAATCTAAATCAACATTTTCCATTTTCAAAAACTATACAGGCAACTGTGAAATGCCACCGTGAAAACCAATGGTAGGGATTATGAGGCACTCCGAGCATGCTTGCTAGATTTCTCATTTAGTTGGTGACGTGAGGAGTGCTAGATAATCCTAGATACAAAGGACATTGTGTTTGAAATATGAGAATGTAAGGAAGCTAAACTAAAGAATTGCACTATCTAGTGTTTGCTATTGTTTGTCCTAGTGTTTTTACTATTGTGGTTGCTTACTTTCACCATTGTGGTCCCAAGTCAAATACTGGGATCTTTTGGAATTTTCTTTGCTAAGTGTCTTCTGTTGGTCTATGATTGTATTCTTAGATTATTATTAAGCCTAACATGAAACTTTAAAAGTAGTATGATAATTTAATGAAATGTACAATGGAATCCTGTGTTCACACTGACCTGTCTCATGTAGTTTCATAGTCACTTGGGTCATCTTTCTTTTTTGATAGTGTTTCCTTCCATTTGTTTTGCTGCTGCTTACTCCAAGTTCCTACCATACATGCAATGTTGCCAGTTTGCACAAGAGTATATGCACAAAACGAAACATTACAGAAAAGTCCTACGGATGGTTTTAAATGTTCTTTGTCAAATAAAATGAGTTAGCCATGAATATTTTATGACCAAGATCAAGATTTGTCAAATAGAAAGACACCCCTAACAATTAGTCCTGACAAATCCAGGCTTCCAAAAGCCCTTTCTAATTATACCAGGTTGCTCAGTATGTACAGCAGAACTTGCTAACTGTCAGGATATCTCCCCACATCTAGAGAAGGCCACACTGAGACTTGGCCTCCTCCTCTTCTGGGAGATAGAGTCCCGGGAAATGATGGCTGCTATCCTGGCACACAGCATTCTCTTCTGCCTATGTCACAGTGCTGTTCAGGCCAACCTAGAAGAAGCACAGGGCTTCTGGTTCTGATTCCACATAGCAGAGTGGCAGCTTGTCACCGACGATACTTTCTTCACTTACTCACTCATGGCTAAAATTCAATAAATATATTTTAACTACAGCATTGATTTTAGGTAAACAATTGCTATGGCGCATTTTGTAGCTCTGCCTCATTAAAAATTGCTCTCTTATCCTTCTCAATCACTCTGTCAGCAGGGAAAATAGTTTAGGCCTTTTACATGTGTGGGTGCTGATGCTAAAGAAGCTTTTACTAATTATTTCCAGTTTTACAACACCAAATCCCATACGTTTTCATTATTAGTTGGTGATGTGAACATATACAGGGAATGGAGTGATTCTAACACATAACGTAGAATACAGTTGATTTCAAAACAAAGATGAGTTCAGAATTAAGACTGAAATAGAAACAGGTCACTCTCTCAACTTTTTTAGCATAGTGGAAACAATATACACATCAAAGTTCAATAACTATGGGTTAAGTTACGGATTGATATCCTGCTTTTGTGATTTTAATAACTTCTGCTTTAAGATACAGATAATACTATATATAATATATGTATATAAATGTGTGTATATATATATATATATATATATATATATGTCATGAAGAATATTAAGTGAGAAAACATACAAAATATTCCTTGTTTAATGACTTATCTGTTCAGTGACAACAAACTTTGACCCATTGCTCAAAGTAACGACTCATTTTTCTTTCTTTATTTTTGTAGATTTCTGTACATCTTGTTTATGGAGTCTTGGTGTCCTTCTGTTTCATAGTGCACCTTGTTTATATAGTTTTATAATTTTTGCTGTCTGTATGGAATAGTACAGAACTTAGTTCTACATTCTCTTATGCATTTTAGTAGTGCATATAAGAGTTATGGGAATAAATGCAAAACATCAAGTTGGAATTTCTTTTGACCATTTATTTGCTCTGAGTGTTGTAATTCAAACGTTGCATGCAGTTCTTCATTCTTTGACAGCCTAGTCATAATATGGGAACATGGTTGCCCATCAAGTAGTATCTTATGGTATTTACCACATTGAGTATCCCATGATAGATGCCTGTATTAATAATTAAAGAATTATGAAAGCAGTAGCAGAAAACAGTGGAACTATTTAAACTGTAGTGAAAATACTAAACTTACATGGTATTCACAAATGATGGCGACTTCAGTGGAGTCATGGCTTAAGCGCATCACAATGTTTTTTCCATTCTTCTATAGAATATACAATAGCCTCACATCCCTCAAAACTGCCTGTCTGTAAATGTTTAGGAAACACTGTGGGGCTGTTAACCAAGAGTCATCTCACAATTCTCCCCTGCTTGTGCTTTAAATTTCCCATGAACTTTCTACTTCGACTATTCTGAGGTGACTATTTTCTCTAACTCATTCTGAAGAAATTCAATCTTTAGAATGCATATTGAATGAAACAAAATGCTCAGGTACAAACAGCTCTCCCTTATGACTTTATTAGAGAGAACAAAGTCCTTGCATGAGGATGGAGGATGGTATAAGGGCACATGTCAGCAATGCCAGATTAAGCTACTGTCCTACATTTCCTGTTGCTGAGATAAAAAGACCTGACACCCAAAATTAAAATGAGAAAGGTTTATTTAGCTCACAGTTTTGCGGGTTTCAGCCCATAGTCAGTTGGCTCCAAGACAGGGTGGCTTGGTAGGAGGGCATCATAGAGAGCAGGCGTGGTGCCCACAAGACAACAAAAGCTACCAAGAAGGGACATCAGCATTATTCTGGTCTTTTATGTTCTATCTAACCCAGGGGAGTGGGGTGGAGCCAAACCAATCAGTGGGCCTATTTCATAACCATACACGCGTGATCCCAGCTTTGCTCCATCAATCAGCTACACACCCTAGACCCAGCCACCTCTGGAGAGGTCCACCCATGACCACTGAACACTGTGGGGGACATGTAAAGCCAAGCCACAGCCATTTCTTTTCAATTCTTGTATAAAATTCTCTTGGTTTTAATTTGAGGTAGCAGGCACAGTCCCACTTCTCCACTCTCTGCCAGCCTCCTGGAAGAAAATATTATAAAGCCAGATCACTAAAAATAAAATATATTGGGACCAGGGAGATGGCTCAGTAGAATAAGTGCTTCCCTGGCAAGCATAAGGGGCCTGAGTTCAATCCCCGGTTCTACCAAAAATAAAAATTAAAAAAATATCAGTACACATACCTATAATTCAACCATACTTTCGTTTAGATACCAGTTAGTCTCAATAGGTTGATGAGATCTAGCCCCATTTCCACCCTTCACTTTCTGTAGGACTAAAGTGATAGATTGCTGTTGTCTAAGCAATCTTTCTCTCTTTCTCTTTCTCTTTCTTTCTCTCTCTCTCTCTCTCTCTCTCTCTCTCTCTCTCTCTCTCTGTCTCTCTCTGTCTCTCTCTCTGTATGATGGGAAATGAGCAGTATCTGGGTCACAGATCTAACTTGTGTGGAAATATTTGATACAAATTTATTTGATATTTGGCAATGGTAAATTCATCTATCTTAGAACACCCACCTTCCTCCCACATGACTCACTCTTCCACTGTTTGTCCTTGGGAATATTTTTTCTTGATCCCTCTTATTTTCACTCCCTTTGATGTACTTTAATCAATTTAATATCCTTAATTGCTCTTTATCTGTGGATAGTCATTGCGTCTATTTCCCCTGTGTGATCTATCCCCTTGCACTGCTTTGATTTCTTTACATAATCTGGACCAAAAAAAAAAGAGAGAAAGAGAGAGAGTATGTTCAGTGTGAGCTAACAGAAGGAGTAGATGTTGCTTGGAGAACTAAATATTTATTCACTGAGTCCTAATGTGCTTTAGAATTTGCTATTATTTAAAGAAGAGCTTAAAATACTTTCTCACTGTTGTTTCCTTTTAAGTCAAAACTAGTTAGTCTTTATTTTTATTTTAAAGTAACACTAGGGGCAGGGGAGATGGCTCTAGGGTCAGGGAGATGGCTAAATAGAATAAGTGCTTCCCTGGCAAGCACAAGGGCCTGAGTTGAATGCCCAGTTTCACAAACAAACAAACAAATAAAATAACACTAAACTTACATTATATATATATATATATATATATATATATATATATATATATATATATATATATTCTGAAATGAACTTTGTTATTCCCTTAAGAGAGCACGAGCATGCTTCTCTTTAAAATTTAGTTTACTGAAATAGTACTTTTTCTAGAACAACCAAGTGTTGATAGTGCAGAGTAAGAGCAAGAAGATGCAAGCTTGAATAAAGACTCATTCATGCACCTCTGACATGCAATTGACATAACTCTATGTACACAATACTAAAACATTTCCTTCATCTAATGTAAGAGATGGCTTCATTGGCCAGCAAGATAGCTCAGTGGACTAAGTGCCTGCTTGACAAATGCAGGGACCAGGATTCAATTCCCTGCAGCACATGCAGTACCAGCTCTGCCCCCATGTGCGCTGAGTTGGTCACCAAAAGCAGTTGTGGTGGTCCACGCCTATAGTCCCAGCGCTCTGGAGGCTGAAAACAAGAGGATCACTGTCAGTCAGAGTTGCATTGTGAGACCCTGTACCAAATACATTAGGAAAAAAAAAAAACTAAAAAAGAAGAAGAAGAATTCCTCCACTGACTATAAAGTGATAAAGTTGTCAATTATGAGTTTTCAGGACATCCAGAATGAAGGAAGCCTCCACAGCCTTGAGTTCAGAGGGATTCCCAGTTTTGTTCCTTTGACCACTTTCCTGACTGATCACGCCGTGACACTGAAATCTGAGGAACTACTCTGAAGGAAGTTCTTTTTCTGGCATCACATGGAGTTACTTAGACATCTGGCAGGAATAGGTGTCAAACCACAAATAAAACTTTCCTTCACTTGAGGGGAGAAAGGTAATGATTTCCACTTAACCTCACCAACTGAAAACACAAATGTTGCCTTCCCTGGGTCAATCCTGGTCCCCATGTAAGTGCTTTTCCTTTGCTATTCGTGCACTGTTTAATTCTATAAACTTCAGATAGGCTTCTTAGCCTTATGTTGCACTTGCTTCATAACTGTTTTGACATAGGACCACTAAGAGAGGAGGCTACTGAAGCTTGTTAGTACTCTTACCTCTGTTTCCATTCTGTAAGCCAAATCAAATGACTCCACCAAGTGTTACCTGTTCATTGTAGTCTTTATACTTTCCTTTGACAATAGAAGAATAAATCTGTAGTTAGGTGGGTAGTTACAAAAAAGTAATTTGCAAGTATTTACCTCCCAGTTTAAAATGAATTCAGAGTTACAAATTTCTGCATGATGAGAAATTGTTCTTTTATCTTGCGCTCAACTCAACAGAAAAAAATGGGAAAAGTCCTCTCTTAAAAATCCCCTTTCTCACAATCATGATAATTTTGGAGGAAACAAAATGTTTGTGACATCACTGAATAGGCTTTCCCATATTCAGACATCCAGTAAGACTCTTTTCAATCCTTCATCACAAATCGAGAAGTCTCCTTCCTTGTTTGCTGATGTGCATATTGAATTAGGTAACAATCTTTACTACATGCTAATACTAGCCTCCTCATCTTAATGGGATCCAGTCAGCACTGAGATAATTAACAACATTCATTGCTCTAACCTAGTCTTTTTAAAAAATTTTCCCCATGCAAATATTCACCCAGTCATTCCCTCTTGGTTCACCCATTTGCATGCGGGCTAATCCACCAATCATTTGCCTCTTCTGGTCAGTAAACTGATGCAAGCTCTCTGCAATAAAAGAAGAAATGGAGACAGAGAGAGAGAGAGAGAGAGAGAGAGAGAGAGAGAGAGAGAGAGAGAGAGGTGAGAGACATAAAATCTTTGACAAAGTATAGCGGAGTGCAGGGTGAGAGCAGGCTCATTTATTGAACAAAAAGGCAAAAATAGCTGAGTACAGTATAATAAAAGTGAAACGCAGCACTTCAGTAGGGAGGTAGAGGGAGAAGATCTTGGGAGCTATAAAAGAAAAAGAGGCAGCCTGGAAGAGATAAGTCTTATGCTGAATTTCAGTGAAGACTGAGTGCTAGGAAAAAAAAATCCAAAAGTGTAGGAGACAGAGGAAATGCTGGGAAAAGAAGAACATTGTTTCCAAAGAGCATAGAAGAGTGGTAGAAAGCAATCTGGTCATACAGGAATTTGATGTTAACCTCTGCCCATTTGGGGCTGTATATTATAATTTTACAAACATGAAGGTCAGTATATTTTAGCACCAAATGTATTTAAAATATATATCTCACCTATTAGAATAGTCTTATTTTAAGGCTTATAGAATTTTCTGAAATTTTGAAGTGAGGTTTCTTTTTTCCTTCCTTCCTTCCTTCCTTCCTTCCTTCCTTCCTTCCTTCCTTCCTTCCTTCCTTCGTTTTCCTCCTTTCCTTTCTCTCTTTCTTTTGTTTCAAATTTACCTAACAGTGGTCTGTGATATGAATATAACTCAATCTCCTCTGAGGCCTGAGAATGTTTCCTCTCTCCACATTCCTAAGTGTATGTGAAATATAATAACTTTTGCTGTTACAAATCAATTTTAGCGAGTATTTGTAGTTAAGCCTCTTAAGTATCACACTCATTCAATAATTATCAAGTAGAGGAACAATGCAGAGTAGTTCTTCAATGAAGTGCCCATTTTTTGCAAACTGCAGAAGGTGAAAATTATATGGCAAGAGCCTCGCTTGTCTGCAGAGCATATGTATATGACAAGTTAAATAAATAAAGATGTCAAAAGTATTTATTGTTGCCTATCAGATAAATAGCACAGAAAGTCAGAATTGGCCTTGGAAGAGGTATGAATTCTGAAGCAGAAAACAAAGAAATACGAGAACGTCTACTCAAAAGCAGAACTAAGAAATCCTCACTTTTACGGAAACAGCGGAACTTTGTGGAAAGGCAGCAGACCAGAGTCGGAAAGCCGAGCTTTCAAACTCTTCATTACCAGCGTGGGGATTAGCACTCTGTTGTTCCTTATTGCACAAGCATTTTGTGAGCTTTTAATGCTGATAAAAGCATGACTATGTTCAGTGCTAATGCTTCCTCATGCTGTGCAAATGGAAAGGGATTGGAAGAAGCAGAGAAAAGAATTAGTAATTGAAACCAGGGAGAAGATTCATCGTGTCTTTATAAGTGTTGGATTTGATGTATTCATAGAAACAAGCTGAGTATACATTTCAGAGACTCCAAAAGGTTAGACTCTAAACAAAAAAAAACTAGAGGAAGTCATCCTTCAATGAATCTCACTTTCCTGCAGTCTCGTTCTGCATTCACAACGTTCACTAACACTTTAGGGACTGCGTGGAAGAGTTTCTGTGTGCTCTAACCCTAGAGGAACCTTCCCTTACATAGACACTATTTCATCCTTCCTTAGCCTGTCTGAAGTTAAAGGACTGATTATTGAATTAATACATAATTGTTGGCTTTTTCCACTTTCCTTATTCTCTGTCTTTTTGTTATCAGAAAAAGAAAAATGCCCTCCATCCCCCACTACTACTGGTAGTATCATTAATTGTTTTCTGAGAAAAATAAAAATGTGCTACTGGATAAGAAAATGGAGCCACCATAATACAATATAGGAAAAGGGAGTGAGATTCCAAGTAAGAGACATGGATAGCTCCTTGTCCCTTCAGCTACTCTATCCTGATATCTCTGCCATTTGTACCTGCCCTGTATTGATATTGCCCTGGCTATGTCATCCATCTCTTCATCTTTGAAGTTTCATCCACAAGAATTTACTTTATCAGTGAACTTAAATTTCAACCTCCAACATCTTACAGAATCAAATTAAAGTACAGATAATTTTGTTCTGAAAAGTGAGTGTCATCTGTAATTGCAATACAGATAGAGGGAAAAAACACCCTAATTTTAAACCCTTTGTTATGAATCCATATCTTCTCTGTGAAATCAGAATGTCAGTCTTGCATCCCGTGGAACCAAATAAAAATAAATGTATCATGCAGTTAGACAGGATATGACTCTGACTCAATAAGGCACCGGGTGTGTAAAAAAAAATCACTGGTAAAGGAAAAAGGATGAAACTAATATTAGCCAACGTTTTCTTGTTATTGGTATTCTTTTTAATATCTAGCAGCTGATTCTACCTTACAGTGGTTCAGAGTTTTATGAACAATAACATTTCAATGAACCCTGAATTAGGAACTCATTTCTATACTTTAAATATTTGATTTTTAATTTGCTTATCTATTTCTTTTTTGCCCTTTAATTATGTGTTTAAGTATATAATTTAACCTGTAACTTTTCCCCAAATAAGACATGTTGAATAGAGTCACACTGCCTTAGTGAATGCTTATTTATGAAAGCACAGCATGAGTTAAGTCCTTCTCCATGCAGTCTGTATTTTAAGTTGATTCAAAAGAACTCCCCTTCAGCACTTTTATGTTTTTATGAAGGATACAAGGTCAAACTTGTCATGTTATTTCACATATATAATTATTTTAAAAGGGGGAAATTTTTAAGAATTGTTTTACTTGTCAATATACTGCATTTCAGTATTGTAAAAGTTTGTCTTGGAATTTTTGAATGAAAATGATTTCAATTACTTGCTATATTGTCTTCATTGTGCAGTTTCTTTATTTATAAATACATATACTAGAATTTTCCTATTTTTTATTTTAATAGCTAAACTTATTAAGTCATAAATGGTAAATACAAAGTTTTAAACATCAAAGTGGTTTTATTGTGTTAGAATTGTTTCATGTGAAATCATTCATGATTTTTTAAAGTCAAACAGTGACTATTTTCTAAATGTGCCTCCACATAGTATTTACTACTTCAAAAACACTCCCCTGTATGTTTTGCCCCTTTTGTGGCTGTACTGGACAATTTACACATTTTTGTTATGTTTAAACCTTTTTTAAATAAGACATAGGTTTATAAACCATCTAACAGTTTCTTAGTTTAATTATGGAAAAGTGTCTAAGAAACTCTAAAAACCAGAACTTATTATTTCTCAATAAGTTATACATATACATTAACAACATTTTATAAATCTAGTAAGTGTTTTCACAACTTAGGAGGAAAGAAACACTTTGTAGAGATTCTCAAACTCCAGAAGCAAGTGTTAAAATACTTAATTTTTATGGATCTTTGTTGTCCCAATCTCAAGATATGAAGTGCAATTATGAAACATAGGCAAATTCTTAGCTTAATGTATAAATATGAAACCGAAGAGTGAGTCACAGAATGCATAGATATGAAAGGTTGCTTTATAATAAAGAATTGCCAGGATCTTTTAGAGGACAACCTGAATTATAGACTTCAACTAACTCACATTCATTTCCTTTTGGAAGAATAGTGAAAGTCATATAATAAATACATTTGCAGTATTATACTAACAAAGAGAATTAAGCCCTCCCAAGAACATAGCTCAAAAATGTTAAGATGCTACCTTTTTAAAATGCACACACTGGATAAAAGAAACAAATTTTCTTTCTGTTGACTGAAAAGTGCTAACCTATATCTGTTTTAAATTTTTAAAGTTAATTGAAAACATTTCCCCAAAGTCAATTCCTCCCTAATATAGAAAGAGAAATTTAAGATTAGAAACAGCTCATGGAATGGTAAACTATTGTTTTAATTAATAGTTTGATTTAACTTATTTTTTTTAAAAAGTCCTGAAAAATCCATGGTGGGGATTTTACATTTGGAGGAAGCTATTTGGAGGATTCTCAGGAGTAGAGACAGTCTATGTTCTAAAACATAATTACCAGAAATAATACTAGTTGAAGGAAATTTTTAAAATCCAAAGGAAAAGTGTTTATGAATGATGATATATTGTTTTACTTTCAATGAAATAGGATTTTTGAAGAAGGAAAACAACTGAGTGTTTGTGTGCTTAAAATCAAAACAACAATAAAACCTTTCAATACAATCCATTCTTTCTCAGATTCATTGATCTCTGGAATTAAAAGTTTAAATAATATTATATACATTAATTGTAAGCAATAAAGAACAAAAAAAATAAATGTAACAAAATCATAAACCTATTCTATTGACTTTGTCAAAAAATAATTGGAATATAAATTCAAGCCTAAATTTTGTGTGGAATATTTTATGTAACTATATGCAAGTAATAACCTATAATGCCAAGATGTAACACATGGTCAAAATGTATTGATATCAATAATAAAGCATAGGATTTGAAACAACTGTAGTGTGATTCGTATCTTAGCAATGTTGAAAGCTGTGGAAAAACCAATAGCCTTGAAAGATAAACTCCTAGATTAAACCACTTTCTCCAATCTGAAACAATATCCAAATAGTAGAGATAAGAAGAAAGCCACCCCCAGATTTGTTTTATATATGGATTAATTCACCCAAGGGAAGCAAAGAGGGAGGATCATATAGAGGTGAAGATTCATTTCACAGGAAAAAAAATCAAAACGAGTGCACTCCTCCTTCATTTAGTGACTACTCTGTTACCACTATTCCCATAGGTAGACTAAAGTGTGTCCCACGATTAACACTCTAGAAATTCCCCTGGCAGAGGACAAAGAAAAGCTAAAAATAATGCTTCCTCGATGCCAAGCATCTACTAGGCACAAAGCCATAGACCTGAGTAAATCTAAGTCCACATCTGAAGCATGTGAAAGAGGCCATCAAAGCTCAGGGGCACATGGTGATGTGTAAGTGTAAAAACTATGCCCCAAAAGGGAACATGGCCTTGATGTGCACTTTTGTACTTTCCTTGTATTGTTCTTAGTGTCCTTTCCATCCAAAGGATTCCACAAATTCAGAGGCCTTGCAATTGCTTGCAATACTCAGCTACTGGAGATTTTATTTGCTATATTTGAAAGTTACATACTTCTTATTTTTTAGAACCGTTAATTTAGGAATATAAAAGAGGTATTGTAGTACCCTGGGGCACACATAGATAATCAGACTAAATGGATATTGAGAAACCATAGTAGAAAAATATCTTTGCAAAGGACATCATTACAGGAAAAAGCGTTCATTTCCATTTTCAAAGAGACCATAGTAAAAACAAAAGATCCATACACATGATTTTGAAGCTGAAATTCTGTCCTGTCTCTGAAATTCTATTAGAAAGGTAAGAAGACATAAGTTCTACTTCTTTCCTAAGTACAAACTACCGGGACTGCTCTGGACAAATCACTCAATGCCTCAAAGCCTCACAGCTGTTCAGTATAAAACAATGGACTCAGACTAAATTTTCTCTAAATTCCTAAAATTCTAATTAGTATTTCTGAATTGAGTTATTTCATCAAAATTAATTTTGATGCTTTTCCTATAATAACAGCAGCTGTTGCCATTTTAGAACTCCTGTATTTCATTTAACTTAATTATTTCCAACAAAAAATTCCTATAGTGGTCAGTTCAATAATTTCCCCTCTTGCCTTCTCATCTATCTGTTCATACATGACTTTTTGAAATCACCAGTAACAGTGATTTTTGTTGATACTCAGAACTATTTTATGAGCTGTGAAGTACAGGCTTGAATACTTAAATCCTGTAAACTCTTGAGGTCTGCATAGTGAGGCAAAGGAACCGAATGTTCCATACAGCTGATCTTTGAGCAGGGCAGCTGAATTGTTAGGAAAGAAGACTCAGAAGGTTGGAGAACTTAATAGTCAATGAACTTGAGTGAATCTTGACCACTTTACAGGTCTAGGAACTGGTATTTTTCAGCTAAGCAAATAGGTTGAAATAATGTGGGAACGAAGAGGAAAAACTACCTAGAAGGACACAGAAGTTTCATCCCTGGTGGCTTCTGTTTGTTTTTGTTTTTGCAGAACCAAGGATTGAACTCATGCCCTTCCACTTGCCAGGCAAATGCTTATTCTTCAGAGCTAACACCCTGGCCCCTATGTCCCTGTTTTTTTGCCGTTAATGTATTTTAAGAACTTAACCCTTGAATGTCTTTTATGTCTGCCCTAAATCTAATGTTATATGTTATGATGATCAGTGTATACATTGATGTAAAAAGAACTATAACATAAAGTTCTAATTATTTTACTGAGTAGGGACACACTTTTGGGAACAGTCCCCTAGCTAAATACCAACTCTCTTCTAATTGTGTTTCAGTCCCTTCGCTTCTAAATTCTCTACTATTATTATTATTACTATTATTATTATTAATAGTAGTAGTGGTGTTATCTGTATTATTAATTGAAGTCATCCTTAATTTTTTTTTTTTTTTTTTTGCAATACCAGGGATTGAACTCAGGACCCTGTGCTTACCAGGCATGCGCTTATTCTATTGAGCTATCTCCCCCGCCCATCTTTAAATTTGAATATTCTTTAAACTGAAAATATTGAGCTTCTGTGTTTGAGAGCTAACTGTTTTCAAGATAAAAAATGAAATAAATGATAGATAATAATAGTTTAGAGAAAAAGAATCACAGCCTATCGTTAGAAGAACAAGAATTAAAAATCAAATGTGACTATTAGAATGAAATAAACGCAGTATGACATGAGTATGCATGTGGTGTTTAGCTTACTATTATACTGAGCTTAGCCTTTTAGAAACAGAGTAGTAAACACTACCTAGCAAAATGAGCGCACACCTTGTTGGCTCATTGAGAATGATCATGGGATAGTGAGAGTTTTGAGGTATAAACTCAGTATCACTGTTGAGAGCCTGGCTTTCCATTCTCACTAGCAGTTAGTAAAGCTCTACTTGATTGCTTTAGCTATATTCCTCCATGTGAAAATTAAACTATCTGTGATTTCAAAGTTAACAAAAGAAAATTATAGTAGGAATCACTTGAAGACTCACCTTGCATCATTACCCAAAAGTTTACATTTTGGTTTTATTTGTAGCAGCTGTCAGGGGATCATTTTAATCAGAAACTTCATGTTTCTGTTTGTGGTTCAATTATTTCTCTTCCTACAATTCAGAAGAAAGAGAAAGAAAAGGAAAAAAAAAGAGCATGCAAAGAATAATGCTGCTGATGTTCTTGTATGCTTTGACAAAAATGCCAAAATACACCCAGGAAGCAATAAAATATAGTGTACCTTGCATTTACTTTAATAGATTATAAATGTAAAAGCACGAATGTTGGGTAAAAAATAAGATACGTGGACAATGTGCGTGCTACGCCCCAAGCAGGCTGGCGCCACAGTAATGGGCCCTTGGAGGGACAACCTGTATGGGCGCTGGACGTGGCAAGCTTGTGAATCATACCTATGACTTGTCTCACTCCACTGCAACCTCCAGAGAGTGTTTGTCAAAAAAGGGAGAAGGAAAATCACTTGGTAAGGCTGGGTGGCGGTCACGCACATCTTACCTTTCACCCGGCAGTGACCTTGGTATGTTTTCATGTTTATCTAAAAAAGATAAAAGGTATGATTGCTCAGGAATGAAAACATGGGTAACATTCAAACAGAGGAAAGCAGAAACAGCAGTTTAAGACTATGAGGGAAATGTAAACCAGCCCTGAGAAACATTTGACATTGCCTCTCTCTCTAAGGAGGTCATGGTTGTATTCTATTGAAACAAATAGGAGCAACTCAGCAGACGGTTTTGATAATGGGGACCAAAGCTTTCCTAGGTGCATGCTTGACTGTCAGAATTTGTAAGACCCTAAAACTAACAGCATGGTTCTGTCCACAACAAATGGCTTTAGATTTTATGAACTCTAAAGTGTTATTAGATTCAGGGATTTAGGCAGCAAACTAGTGTAGACACACAGATTTGATTAGGTTAAATGCAGGATAATGCTGCTTTATGAACCAAATGGAGTTACATAAGGCTCCAGAAAAATGTAACGAGGGGAGAATGAAAAGTTGTTTTGGTTTTTTTTTTTTTTTTTTTTTTTTTTTTTTGTACAAGGTTTAAAAAGAAGGAAGCTAAAAGAAACAGAGTCTTTGCTAAGAAAACCTAAAGACCAAGCTACCTTTGAGCCCAATTTAGTGTTTGACACTTGATGTTTGAAGTTGTATACATTTTGGTTGCTCAATCAAAAATAATTTTGACCTTAATTTCCTTAAGCAATACAATGTTACAAAAGACCAAGTTACTAAATGAGCTATGAGAATGTTTCAATATCCTGGGAATGCATTGCAGTTTATGCAAATGTTCTTCAATCACAGGTTTTCCAACGATGGACAACAACAACAACAACAAAGAGTAGTTGAATAAAATAAGATCAATTTTTCATTTGACTCAAAATACATCATTACTTTCTTCTGGGATGCAGTACCTTTTCCCATTGTCGGTTCCATTTCCCATCATGCCCTTGACCTTGGAGGTCAGCTGTCATTGGAAGATGAAGCTCTGAATAAACAGAGAAGACCCTGTGGTGTCTCTTATCTCTGCATTTTGCCTCAAATCTCCGGGTGGAGCTTTAAATTATTCATCCACTAGTGCTCTCTCGGAGTTACACATCTCCATCATCCTCTCCCCCTTCCACCTCCCGGTTTGTGAGTGAAGGCGGTATCCTTGGGAACCTTATCAGAGATCGCAGATTCAGGCTCCAGAAATGAAATAAAAGAGGAAATTGGCTGTATTAGCATAAGAGGAGTCAGCCTGGAGTTGAATACACACATCACCCGGGAGCATACTGGCTTCTCTTATCAGCAGCATTTGATCGCTACTTTCTTTTATATATATATGTACACATTCTTTAATTCTATCCAGCCCACTTCTTTGTTCCAACTCATATGAGGGAACGTATGAAATAAGGGCAGATGGCATAAAGTCCTGAATAGTTTTTAACACTTTCAACCTTTCCTAGGCTCAAGAAAAAAAAAAAAAAAAAAAACCAAAAGCATTTTAAAAAATGTTCATTTTAAAGATAGGTTTCATAGCCTACCCTCTTCTCCCCAGGAAAAGAGTTGTCACTGCTGTTTGAAGGGGGGGAGGGGAGCAAATGTAAATAGTTTGATTTGGAGGATGCTATAGCAAAAGCTGCAGCATCCTTCACGAACGTATTCTAAGGTGCAGTTTAAATATAGTAGTGTGCTTTTGTTTTTGGTGAAAACACAGGTAGCAAATGATTCATTTTTTTCCTGAAAGCACTTTTAATTTTATCTTTTAATTTTTTTCTTTAAGATAGGGCCTTTAGAATATATCCTGATTAAGAATATGGCCAAGATTATTTTATCTATAAAAGCAGTTATTAGAAACTGTGATTTCACATATACATTTCATTCAAATGTTTTGTATCCACAAATATACATTGTGACAAAAATACGATGCTATTTTTAATTATTTTTCTAAATTTCTCATATAACACAAATATCAGTACAAAGTCAATACATTTTTTACATCATGTTTAATATGTTCTTTCCAAACTCATCAAATATTTCCTCTTCTTCTCTTTAAAAGAATAAGTATGGGTAAACGAAATATGTGACTTGGATAAATTGGTCAAGTATGCAAAAACTTTTATAAAATTTAAGCCTCTAATACTTTATATTGTTTATTGATACAATCAGATGGCAGACTTGATATTCTGGATTTGATAGTGTGTACTTATTCTTATTTATAATATGTTTTCAGGCTTTACCTTTTTTAAACAATAATAATTGACCCTAGTTCAAGTCTGGGCTGATGTTAATGTAACTTCGACAGTTTCCAATTTGCTTGAAAATATGTATTTCATTGAAGGCTATGGTACCTTGTAATAGTAACTTTAATTACTCTCTTCCACAGGCATCAGCAGTTTGTAAGAAAGAACCACCCTTTATATTGTTTAGATGATTTGCAGGAAATTACATAGAAAAGACAAACCCAAAGCTCTAGCTCATCCTTCCAGCACGGCCTCGTGTACAGTTTTAGTCTTTTATAGTAAATCATCAGGAAAGTGACAACCTTCAATCCCAACTTATGTCAGAAAATGGAGAGAGACACAGTTATCAGGAAGATTTAAGATATTTACAGATAAAATGATTTATGGATACTTATAGAGAAAGTGAAGCAGAATGAAGAATGAAAACCAAAGTTCCAGTCATGCTTTTTCATCAGAAGATTCATAAAACAGAGGAAAAAGTAAGATAGGTAATTTCAATTCTGGTGCACAACAAAATACATTGCTTGAAATGGCATGCAATATGTTTTGTTATATTCTTATACTAGCATTTTGATTGTTAGAATAAAAAACAAGTTATGTTAACAGTATAGAAGCTCCACTAATCTAGGTTCTAAAAGCATAATAGAAAATTATTTTAAAAGTTAGTGGCCATGCAAATTAGATAAAATTCTATAAATTATTTTCTTATGGTCAAAAAAATCCACAAATGCTTTTCATTGTATGTTATATACAGACACTTACTGTCACATCTAGAATAAATACATGAATTGACATTTGCTGAATTGACAGCAAAATGTCAAGCAAGTTATTGTACTTATACCTGAATTTCAAGTGTAAAAAATATACTATGAAAATTTAAATATTTCAAAATGATTACTATAAAAGATAAATTACTACCAATTGCCCTTCAGTATCCCCCACGCTTCACACACACTTATCCTGTCATTCTTCTCACTTTCTGAAGCAGTTCTGGAAGTCCTCTTCATGGATGTTTCTATGAAATATGTTTAACTATGAAAAGGTAGCTTGTAAGAGAAAATGACTGCATGTTCTTATCCACTTGGCCCATGAAATCTATCACTGGAGACTGCTGGCCCTTCCTCAGAGTCCTCAAGCCCTGGTTTCCATAGCTATTTTTATTTCTCTGTGTGTATTGTGTTGTAGTTTTAGCCTTCATCAACACCATACCCTCTGAGATAGATAAATGTTTGTTTTTCAGCATAGAACCAGCAACATCTCATTAATGAGGAACAGTTCTTTTTTAAGTATTAGTAATTCTGAAAGTAATTCATATGAGATATGTATCGTTATTGTGTCCCTCTCACAGGTAAGGAAACTTAATTTAACAATGCATCATGAAAAATTATTCAGATGCAATATTTCCATCTATATGTTTTATTGCATGCACATTAAGGATTTGCAAATATTTTAATAAAGTAAATGTGAATTAAAAATTCATTTTTTTCAATGAAAATGTGATCATAAAAATGTTTTTTGTGTGTTTGCATCTCTAAACATTTGGTTTCATGTAAACTATTAATTACTATTAAAAGGGGGCCTTTTCCATTGAAATAAAATAATCATAGATATTTATTTATTTCGCCATTTGTGTGTTGTGTATGTGGGAATACATACCCTGTGTGTGTGTGCGCGTTTGTGTGTTTGCCTCCTATCCACGTAATGCTACATGCACAAGCATGATTCAATGTTCACCTGTGGGCTCTCAGTAATGCAGCTTACTACAAAGCTGTCTGGTCCATCTAATGTGCTACCCAGAGGGACCTTGCAGTTGGAATAATTTGTGCCTTTTATTGCTCTGAGAAGCTGTTACTACTTCACTGACAATTCCATCCAATTTGTTTTCTCTGCTTCTTTCCTCAAACTCCTGGTTGTTTAATGTCGCATTCCTGGAGGCAGAGAGAGTCGCTGTCTCCCATGGTTCACTTGTGGTTTTGGATTCTACTCCATATTATGATGTCTTCCATTTGTTTTTTTAAATCTACATGTGAAGATTTTAGTGGCAATTTATGTTTAAATTTTATGAGTCTTTTGCTTTTTATTGGAATCCTATTCTCTGCCTTTTCCTTTGCCTTTTCTCCTGCAGATGTGTGTGTGTGTATGGGAGCACACTCTTTATAAACCTCTCTTCCTTAAGAAGAGAATTCTACTTAAGTTTACTTCCATTAACCCTACATATCTGCCTAATTCCTTTATTTCTTTTCCCCTTTATAGTGAGATCTCTAAAATTAATTAATATATATATATAAGGATTCCAAACCTGGTATCTTAAAGCAGAAACTTCTAAATAACTCATCTATGAAACATTAGGGTTGATTTCATTATTTAATCCAAGTAAATAAGCTATGAACAAAGCAATACATCCTTCAATCAACAATTTCCATGTCTCTTTTGAGTTACTGCATTTCTTAAATATTTCCTCATTGCTATGATCTTGTTAGATTATTTTCTCAAATGTTAATAAAGGGATCGCTGCCTCAAAATTTTGAAATTAAAAAATTATGGTTAAGTATTAATCTCTGGAATAACCTAAAAACAACTGCAGACTTAGATTTTAATGCCATGGAAGTTCACTTCTACCACAGGGGTGTTAAACTCATGAGTGTGCGACTTGTATAGAAATAGGTTTAATAGGTACAAATAAAATCTAAGGGAAGTAACTATGAAAATTTATTTATTGAGGAATTGTGTTCTATTATATTGAGGTGTTGTATTCCATTTATTGAGACCTATTTAATAAATTTAACTTCCTAATGTTTGGTGTAAAAAACGATATACCCGTTAATTTAAAGTATCATTCTCAACACTTGGTTCTCTAGTAACTGATTTAATAAAGTTTTTTTAAGAAAAGAGTAATGCAGAGAATTTCCAGTACAAAATATTGCTGGCCTTTATTGCAAATTTCAAGGAAAAGAAGAGCTCTGGAGAATTTGCAAAAGTCAGCTCTTGAAGCAAATCTTGCCTGGATATAAAGATCGCTTTTCCTCAAGTTTGTTCCAGTTCTGAGGGAGAAATGTTAATGACTTCCACTCATTTGCAGGGTATTAAGCACCTATATTTCAGGAGGACTGATCTTGTAGTTGCTAATGTTATGCTGACTCAGGTATGTGCTTGGGACACAAATTCATAGTGGGTAATTTTGCATATTTCCCTAAGGGATAAATGGATGCTTGGGATTATTGGTACTATTTTTTAAATTTTCCATTAACTTTTCAAGGATGAGCCATCTTCTCCCACCCACTAAAACTAAACTAAAACTACGGAGACTAAAAACCACTGCAGGACAAGATCCTTCTTAGCATGGGATCATTTCCACCCTCTTGAGTCACCTCAGGATTACTGATTTCTACTCTGGAGTCACTGACTTGTGAGTCTTCCTCTCTTACTCTTCTGCCAGCCCCTCCTGTGATGGTACCCACCCAGCAGTGGCTGGCTTGTAGTATCTCTGTGTCTGCCCATCCTGAGATACCAGTCTCCCAGACCCCATTCATGCATTACTAAATTTGTCTCTGTCTCTTATTTAATCCTCTCACCAAACCCCTTAGTTGTGGATCTTGGCCAAATCCTTGATACTTGGTACCTGAACATGGGGATTCCAATTAAGCCTGAGAGCGATACTGGAGTGTAAAGAAGAGGACATGGGACAGCATGAAGAACTCCAGGGGTTGAATTTGGGACATCCAAATAGAAAGTGGAAAGCAAAGCACTTGGTATCACACAAAGTTAGCTGGAAAATGAGTCATAAGCAATTTAAAGAGAAGCAGAATTACATCCAACTCTTGCCTAAGCTGTTTAAACAAGCTGGAACTCAAGTCAGTACTGGCACCTTAACTAAAATGGGGTCTGAATTTATTAAGTCCAATATTTGGTTTCCACAGGTAGAAATCTTCCATTTAGAAGATTGGGACATCACTGGTGAAAGTTGAAAAAGATTTCATGCCAGAGGTGAAAAAGTGTCATCCAAAATATTCTCGTTAGTTGTTAGTAATATATATTTTAGAATCCTTAAATTCATCTAAAGCAACAATGGTAGAGTGAATGAAGCAGGATGCCAATAGAAAAGAAAAACAAGATAGAAAGGCAAGCTGAAAAAATTACAACAGGAAGAAGGATGGCTACATGGGAAGGTATGAACTCCCTGTGCTTTCCTATAATCCAAGAAGAAGTAATGGTAGATGCAGCAGGTGGGGAAATTCCAGGGCTCACACCTTCAGGCTAGAGAGTTCAGAAACACCTTGTACTTGGGGTGTCAAGTTCTCAGGCAGCCAAGCAGGAGGAAATTTTTGGGCCTTGCTGCTTTTAAGTGATCTACAGCTCTGACCCAGATAATCATAATCAGCTGCTAGCAAAACATCATATTTTTTTAAGTTGTTGAATTAAAACAGAGTGTAAGGAATAATGGTGCTCAAGGGACACTTAGCTTGGGATCTTAGATTCTATTGTAGAGACTCATCGGTTAATGCCTAGCAAATGCAAGACATCTTGCCTGCTCCTGTCTCCTAAAAAGTTCTCACACTTTGTGTTCAATTGTAAGGGCAAGCTAAGGATCAACCTGACAGAGACAGATGGGATGATAGGGCCAATATAAATGTAGAAATGTTATAGGGAATGGCATAGCTTTCAGATGTAAACCAAGAGTTGCGGCATACCAATGATACTTTTAAACAAATAGGACACATAAAGCAAAGAGCTTCGTTTACTATATTTGAGGAAGGGACTCCCGTACAGTCTTTTTTTTTTTTTTTTTAACATATTACAAGGCTGAGAAAACCTTATACACAATTTGTGGCCCAACAATAAGAAGCTTTACAGACAAATGCCTCATGCTCAAGCAGCTGGCATACTTGTTCTTCAACTTGTTGTGCCAATTCCAACTGAAGCTGTAAATAGATTTAGGCCACAAGATGAGCTTCTAAAGATCTTAGTAATTACATGAAAACTGGTCAGGATACAGGTTTGGAAACTCAAGAAGAGTCTGTGTTAGCTCAAGCTATTCCTGCTTTTACAAAACAAGGTAAAAACAATCATGTTACAAATGTGAGATACTTTAATTGTGGTGAAGTAGGGTGTCTTCACTGACAATGTATTTAAACCAAGGTGACACCATAACTCTAATCAGGGAAGTGATGAGGCTGAGCTGGGTCTCCACCCATGATATGAAAGAGTAACCCTTGGGCTTAACACTGTCAGTGTAAATATCACAGAGGGAGGGAGAGAGAGATTGAGAGAGAGGGCGATCCTCTGTTAAGAAACAGGAGAGGGGGCTCAACCCTGAGGTCTCAGAAAGCTAGGATCGATTGCAATGGGGAATCATGCTTGCAATCAGATTTCCAATCAAAATCTTGGTCAGATTTATCCAGTACAGACCTAACAAAAGACAGAGTCCCACAGGAACATAGCCTCCCTAACTCAGCTATCTTTGGAGAACACAAGAGTAGATCTGCCAGTCACCCAAAAGGTAAATATCACTGGGAACAACAAACCAGTTGCCATTCCCACTGGCATTTGGGAACCTCTACCTAAAACTTCTCATGGATTAATTATGAGGAAAGTCTCTTTAAATTTGAAGGTTCTTATTGTTAGATCTAATATTGTTGATGAAGATTATGAAAATGAGATTTGAGTGTTGGTAAAGACAATGGGTATTTGGATAATTGAGCCAGTTCAATATATTACTCAATTGATATCATTACCACTGCCCACATCAGGAAACACTTATTTTCAATATGGACCCTTGATTAGGACAAAGAATGAGAAAAAAATATCAAAAGAAAAATTTACTTTACACCAGTGCTAGAGGAGTGATCCATGTGCTACTTTAAAATTGATGGAAAAGAACTGGGGAGATAGCTCAGTGGACTAAGCATCTGCCTAGCAATTGCTCTAAGGTACCACATACTGTGCCAGCCCCAGCACTCTAAGCACATGGTACCAGCCCTGAGACTGGGTGTGGTTGTGCATATCTGTAATCCCACACTGAGGAGGCTGGAACAGAAGGGGCACTATGAGTTCAGCTGCATGGTGAGACCTTGTATCAATAAATAACAACAATGAAAACAGTTTGCAATGTATTAATTCATCGACTCTGTATGGTTAAGGTGTCTTGAAACTGTCTGATTGACATTTGTATTTTAATAAAATAAAAATAAATGGAAAAAAAATAAATAACAACAATAATGACAATAATTTTTAATTAAGAGAACAGACTTTTAAGACCTATACAACTGGTGTTTCTGTAACCTTGTCTCATCAGTGGTAAGTGAGCTTCTGAATCATTGGAGGGACTCATGTCACCCCAAGTTTTATGAAGTCCGTTTTCTTTACTATATCATAGACCTAGTAGTCAAACTGGTTTATTCCTTCCCTTTGTAGTCTCTATTTCAGTAAATTCTTATGGAAGAGATTTATTAAAGTATAGAAAATGAAATTGGCTACTAAATCTCCCTCCATGACTCAAAAGCTTATAAGTTGGGGCCAGGGAGATTGCTCAGTGGAATAAGCACTTCCCTGGCAAGTGCAAGGGCCTGAGTTCAATCCCTGGTTCCACAAAAAAAAAAAAAAAAAAAAAAAAAAGCTTATAAGTAAGAAGGGGTATACATACAAGGTAAAGGAATAGAAAAGCACAATCAAGGAAACCCCCAGCCATTATTAGATGTTAAAAATAAGTTAGACCACACTGATATGTATCAAAACCTTTTTATTGTGACTACCATTGATGCTTCTCTTCCCAAAACAACTTTATCCTTACAATGGAACACTGGAATTCCTCTTAGGATAGATCAATGGCCTTTTCCTAAAAAAGGAGAAGTGTGTTAAAACAGGAACAAATTCAACTGTGTCACTTGAAGCTATCAGTTAGTCCTTGGAACATGCCTGCGTTTGTTATTCCAAAAACTTCTGGCAAATGGAGATTGTTCTAGGATTTGAGATTAATCAGTGCTTTCTTCCTGCCACAGACTTTGCAGGAAGGGCTTCCATTCCTCACTACTGTACCTTGGCAGTGGCCCCTGATTGTCACAGATCTCAGAGACTGTTTCTTTACCAATAAATTTCATACCAGGCCAGCCATCCCTATAAATATGAAAGATAAAGCAATTGTTATACTTCTTATTCTACTTACCCTCCTCTGTGTGCAGAAAATGTTTCCATATACTCTAATTATTATTATGGCACTTCATCTCTGACCTGGTTGTCCTGTAGAACTGAAAGCCCTATTGGGTTAATGCTGAGGTTCACACTCTGTGTTGGCTATCGTTACATGACTTGAGTAGCTACAAAATCCAGTCACATGATCTATAAATCTAGAGCCCATCTCAGTAACTCTTTGATTTGAGAGGTGTAAAAGGTTTTACTCATTCTTATTTTTATTACAAGAGATCTCTGTTAATTGACCTACAAAAATGTTCCCACTAGTATAGGTATAGTTACAAATTTACAAACTATGAAAAAGTTATTATATTCAAGTTGGACAAATATATTTGGACACTCTGATTTTACAAATTGTCTTGCATTTGTCATTCTAATCTGTAGAAATCTATTTTGTCTTACTTTTTTTTCCTTTTATGAGTTTTTAGATTTTTTACACATTTGTCTGAAAATTAAGTTATCTTATAAACAAATGTCATTTACATCAAAGACATGCTTCTACCCAAGTTTCCAACTCGTCAAAATGAGGTTAAAATTGGTTTTATAAATGTAAAGTCTACTGTTGTTTATGTATTATAAGTCCAAAATCTAGAATCAAAATTATGTGTGAACTGTTATAATCTGTTTTTCACAGGTCATCAGAAATTTATGAAGGCAATTAAATGGGGACTGTTTAGGCTTGGGAGGACAGGACTCCAACTGAGAAATAAGGAAGCAGCTGTCTGGAAACATTTTTCAGTCCTTGTTCATTAATTAGGAGCCCAGTAATTACCAAAGTCACCCCAATGTTAAAATACACCATTATGATTAATATGTTTATGTTGGTCATCATCAAAGGGTTAAGTTTCCTAGACATAATACAATAAAGCTTTCTCACAAAAGATTCTCTTAGTAAAAACCTAAATTCACAAAAATTTTCACATGGATATGACAATTCATTATTGCTAATCTTATGAAGTATTAAGGGTATTCATCTATTCCAAATGCAATCTTCTAAGATGTACAACTGGGATTGCACATAGTGATAGACATTTTATTTAAGAGCTAGACCTCTGCCTTTCTCTTGCACTTCAGCTGTTTGTGATATGAAGTTCAGGTCAAGCCAAGATGAGGTCACCAGTCAAATGATAATTTCTAACAAAATTTATGTGATATGTATATTGTATACATACTGTATACTTAGAAATGCTTGGGCATTAGCAGACCAGAAAATGTAACAAATTTTTCAATGGCGTACTACTGAAGAACAACAAATTAGGCAAGAGTTTGTTTGTATCTTTTCAAGTCTTGTGATCAGATGGAAATGTTTGACTAAAAAGACTATTCTATACCAAGATGCAGATTAAAATGTGTTTCAAAGATAGCATTATTCCTATGCTGAAATACTGTATGGCTTTTAATCTCAATTTTTCTCTGTAAAACTTTTTAACTACAGGGATTCAAATACAACAGCAATGATTGGTAAAACATAATAGATTTCTGGCTCTATTTTATATCTCAAAATGCTTGCTATTTAGAATGAATTATGATAGTTATGCTCACTATTCCCAACACAGTACTAATGTCACTGATCTTCTCTTCTTGATGTTCAACAGCTGCAGTTTAGTGACCAAATCTAGAAAGGTGACTGGGCAGAGGGTAGGAAATATGTTTGCCCCAACCCTATAAGAACCCTGGACATGAGGGATTGCTTTCTGTGACATCCTAAAACTTTGACGAGTTACCATGGAGAATGCTCCACCACAGGAGATGGGAATCCAGTGAATAAAGTGCCAAATGAGGGTCAGTAAGAGGAGAAGTTTCCAATGCTTTCATAGAAAACAGTTGTCAAGAAAATGCTGTGACATATCCTGATGGCTGACACAGACAGATGAGCTAGAGGCTCTGTGCATGGTGTTAAAGTAAATTCTGAAGAGACTTCACTGACTTTATTAGATACTGAGAGCTTAATTTTAATTAACACATCTCACTTGGCTTAACACACCCAGCAAAAAAGTACAACCAAAAGATGTATAGAAGGAATGCCATAGAAAAAACGAGCACCAGTTGCTGACCCTGTCTGGAACTTTCCAGCTACACTAGTAGCTGAGCACTGCTACAGGTCACTAGGAAAAACTACAGTAAAATATACTGTAATTATGCATGCTCTAGTTTCTCAGAAATTTGACTTTCCTTCCTGGAGACTTCCAAGCCTCAAATGATCATGCACCTGCAACTAAGGGCAAATGTATTAGATTTCTTTAACTGGGATCCACCAGATCAACCTTTCAGAGAGAGAGAGCTTATAAATGCTAAACCACAACATGATGTCTAACTGAGGCCCACCAGATAAGCTCTCTGGAGGTGCTTGAGTGAGGTTGTCCCTACACTGACCCTTCTTTGCTCAACACCCTTTCCGTGACTTCAGTTAGGGATACTTCTTCTGTGGAAGAAATATTATAGATAACTAAGTTATTTAGAAAAATTGCAGGTAGTCAAGTAGGGCTTGTCCTTGGAAATGTCAGTGTAAAAGACAATGGCGGTGCAGGTACGAGAACATTAAGAATATGGTTACCTCTATATGCATGATTAGATCTTGCTAAATTTACCTTAAATTTGAAATAACTACAGAAAGCAAATACTTTCCATCAAATCATCATTGGCTAAAGGACAAATCTGACAACATGTTCAAGTCCTCTAGAAGGACATCCAAATGGGAAAGGGGGTTGTCCCAGTGCTGTGACTAACGTGGGTCAAGAGCATGTTTATGTTAAGAGGCAATAAACACTGTTATGGCTGCTATCCAGAACACCCACCCATGGAGAGAGAAACATCCCAGCCCCGGGTTGGAGGCTGTTCCCATCCAGCCCTCCAGTACTAGCATTCTCAATGATGAACCTGGAAAAAGGCCTGGATCACAAGGCCTTTCTGTGAGAGCTTGAGAGAAAGTTTTGCCTCCATGTTACTCTCCCAGGCACACTATAGAACTTTGATCTCCTTCCTCTGTGACTCCATAATCTCCTTGTTCAGAAAATTTGGGGCTCAACTGAGATTCACGATGTTGCAGTACAGATTCTCCTATGTCCTGAGTCTTCACTGACCTTGAAAGGCTAGGACCAAAATGTTGGCTGGCCTTGTGACTCTTCCATTTCTCCAATTTTGATCTGTGAACTTAGGTTGTTAACCATCCAGAAGAAAAGCTGAATAGTATCCTGCAGCATATGCCGTTCACTTTGCCTTATCTGATTGAGTTGTTTTTAGTTGTTGTATATTTGTATTTGTATATCTTCTTTTTGTTTTTTATACTAGGGAGAATATGTGATATTTACACATGTGTGTCTGGTTTATTTCACTTATGAGTATATGTTCAAGTGGCATCCACTTCAGTATAAATGCTTCAAACTTATCATTCTTAATAGCTGAGTAATACTCCATTATATAGAAATACCACATCTTTTTCAGCCATTCCTCATGTGATGGACATCTTGGTTGTTTCCAAGATTTTGCTATCACAAATTGTGCTGCCATAAACATAGATTCACATATATCACTATGATATAATGTTTTCAGTTCCATTGGCCATTACTCATCCACATGGATGAGACAGACAAAGGATCTACAGAATAAGGTACAGAATTACATGATAAACCCTGAGGGGACTTCACTGACCTGATCAGAAAGAAAAACTACATGTTTTGGTATATAGGTCTTGCTCTATCTAGGTACTAACCATCTAGCAGAAAAGTATAAAAATGAGGTATACACTGCGGGGCCATAATAATAAGTTGAGCTGTAAATGGCTTCAGCTGACAACTTCTTCAGATAACTCACGATTGCTGTGGAATGCTGGACTGTGTTGGATTGTGTCGTCATGTTCAGGCACCTAAATTGGTTGAATGACAGTGGAGTGCCCATCTTTGACAGGTGTAGACAAAGGAAGGGGTATAAAAAGGAAGAATCATGATGTGTGTGTATGGACAGTGTAGTTAGGATAGATATGCTGTGCTTCTACATAATTCTATGAGCGGCAAGATTTGCACTAATGATGATTGGATAGGATATTATGTTGGCTTCTAGTACTATGGACAACCACTAGGAAAATAACAAGGTAGAAAGTATTAATTATTGAATCTTTGATATAATTCAGGTATAAAAAATAAGCTACGTAAACAGCTACACTCTCTTAATTTACAGATAAGAGATATCTGCTATAATAATGTCTGTGAGTATAATATTATGTATGCACCTTGTACGATACCAAAACATTATAAAAAGTTTGCAATGTATAAATTTATCGAATCTGTCCTGTTAAGGTGTCTTAAAACTGTCTCATTGATATTTGTACTTCAATAAAATAAAAAAATTTAAAAAAGTAAAAATCAGTAAAATAAAAAGAGCAGGAAAAAAACAGCAACAAAAAAACACAAGTACTGAGATCCACACACGCTACAGGTCTCAAGGCAGGGGACCAGCTAAGGAAGACAAAGCAGGAGGCTCTCATTGTAGTGACATGACAGAACCACCCACAAATTCCTGAGAATACCTTTCCTACTATAGTAGCCATAATGTGCTGTATGCTGTCACAAATGCTGCAATTCCAAAAGCAAAAAGGGGCCATGTTAAGGACCACCAATTCACAAAGGCTAGTATTGCATTCTTCTTTGAGGTCTAGAATTATCAGTATTACCTATTTTGAGATTTCCTATTAACTCTTTAGGTTAGGGATGGGCCAAACTCACCCACAAAAACTAAATCAAATCCACTAAGATTAAAAACATCCCAGGACAAGATCCTCCTTAGTAAAAGATCATGTCCAACCATTCAAGTCATCCCAGGGTTATTTGTTGCCAGCTGAGTCATGGACTTGGGGTCTTCCACTAGCCCCACCTATCACTGTGTATACCCAATAAATAGTGGCTGGCTTGGCATGTCCGTGTCTCTGCCCATCCTGAGGCACTACCTTCCCAGATCCCCTCCATGTATTATTAAATCTGTCCTTGCTTCTTATTGCACACCTTTACTAGGCAGGTGGGTTCTTGACCAGTTTGGGAAAATACACCACTGTGAATTTAGCTCTTAAGTGTCTATAAGAACATACATTAGGGAAACACTGGAACATGGAGAGGGAAGGTCATTCAGTGCTCTTCTAGGAACTCTTATATGTAAAGAGCAGCTGGAAGTATGGAAGTTCCCACCTAATCATGACTTTAGACTCAACAGGCAGAAAAATGGGTGAAAATGGTCATGTTGCCAAATGTATGCCAATTTACCCTTTGGTGTTATATGAAGAATTAGACCAAAGGAAGAAGCTCTTGCTTCCCACAACTTCAAAACAAGAAGTATTACTGGGGGAAAATAGGTTCACATTAGAGCTCATGTAAGGAGTGAGATACAAATTTGAGACAAGTTCATAAATGTTTCAGAAAAACATTTACACTAATCTTAAGGTAAAATTATCAGCTTTGTATATATTTTATACAGCTTTTATGAGGTATATTTGTTATGCAAAGAGTTATATGTATTTCATGCACCTAATTTGATAAATTTGGATTATATCATCAAGGTAAACAGATGATATGTCAACTATAAAAGTTTTTTTTTTTTTTGCAGAACCAGGAATTGAACACTGAATCTTGTGCTTTCCAGGGAAGCACTTATTCTACTGAGCCATCTCCCTGGACACTCCTGCTTTTTTTTTTTTTACTCTTTTCAGTGTGTATTTTTCACTAGGAAGAACACTTAACATAAAATATATCTTAATACATTTTTTAAAAAACACAGCATTGTATTATTGGTTATAGATGCCATATGTAAAATCTTTATAATTTATTCATCTGATATAACTGAAACTTTTAATTCATTGAAATTTTCCCATCTATGCTATTTTTGGTTATTGCAGGAGTTTCTTCCTCTCTTGTTATGGTTTTTCCTAGGTGTTCCCTCAAAGCCTCACACAGTCATGGGGTGGACTTCCAGACTTGTGATTAATTTACGGTCCAGTGCTGGGATTATGGGTGTGAGAGCTGCTGGAGTTAGAGGCATGAGTACTACTCCCAGCCTGGGGAGACAGCCTGAGTGCAACATAAGGGAGACAGACTTGCTCTCTGCTGCCATTGTTGTTACTTTTCCTCCCTTTTGCTCCTGTTGTTTTGCTGCTTTCCACCACCAAGAAATGCTGCTGTCTGCCATGTGCCACGCTGCCTTGGAGCCAGCTGAGTATGGACTGAAACCTCCACTAACTATGAGCTAAATAAACTCTTTCTTCATTAATTCAGGGTGTCAAGTATTTATCCCTGCAATGAGAAAATAGTAATCAAGACATCTGCCAAATGTTCATGACAGCCTTCCCCTTAATGTTTCTCTTATGGATCATATGTCTTATCCTTAAGCTAATGAAATTGCTTCCTTTTGCTTAATGTCTATAAATGGTTGTGTAGATTCTGCCATAATATGAAATCAAATATCTCATCTGACCTTTTCTAAGTTAGATTGGTGTGGAACTACCATGAAAAGTACAAACACACAGGAACATGGCCCAAAATCTCAGCTAACAATGACTGACTGTCCAAGGTTTCAAAACATTTTATCTGGGCTAAGGCAGATATAGTAGGAACAAATAGTGCATGAGAGCAAGATTTGGCCGAACTTTCTCAGCACCGCTGTCAGCAAAAGGCTGCTCAAAGAATATTTATTTGTGGCTCTTTGTGACTTCCTTCTCTCTGGCCCTAGCATGCTAACTCTTCTGATCATGATGGCATGGAGCAAGAGCAACTCTCATTTATACAAGTCAGCTTCATGAAAAGGGAACAATCCTCTAAGGCCACAGTGAACAATCTCCCCAGAAGGAGTGCACAGGATCAGCGTGGGCCTGAGGCTAGCTTCTGTGCATCACACAAAGGTCTAACCCTCATGGAGAAGTCAACTTGATTGAAGTGACAATCCACTTAAGAATAGTTTTTTGTTTTATTTTCCTCTTTTTTAATAAAAAAACAAGCCAGTTGTCTGTTATCCTGTTTGCCGAGACTGTAACTGCTATAGGTATTCGGAAGAGGACAATGAATGAGTGTTGGCATAACCAGGCTAACACATGCCCGATGAGTGGTTTCTAGGGTCTGTGAATGGGACAGAGCAGCTGGTCGGCCTGGGTGATCCATTTCCCTAATTCTCCTGAGGAAATTTAAACTGCCCACTTCTCTCAGGCCATCAGGCTCAGTGGTATGAAAGGAACTGTGTTCGTTTTGCATGTGACTTAGCAGCTACACAATCCCAGCCAAATCTCATAATGCTGTGAGTGGCCACACGTGCACAAGTGTGTGGGTGTGTGCAAACACATAAGTGTTGTGTTTCTCATACTGCCTGCATGAATTAAAAAGGGCATCATGAACACCCTGAAATTTGCATGATTTCTGAGAGGCTCCCCTGCATTGGCAAGGCCCCTGGCAGCTTAAACAAAAAGAACAGCTGTCCTGTCCCCAGCTCACTGGCTTCTGTCTCCCGGCAGCCCTTTCTTGCTTTACCAGTGCCAAGCAGGTGATCTGCACCACTTTCCTGTAAAGCAGTGGCACTAAACCCTTGGATGGCAAACACTCCCACTGTGCACACTGCTCTCCATAAATGTCATCCCACCAACAGATATGTTGTCTAAGGTGTGACTTTAAAAGAATAATGACAAATATGTGAAGTTAGAAAATTTATACTATTTAGGGAATAAAATCCTTCTAAAACACTAAGTAGTATGTGTATCCATTCACATTTCTGAAAGAGTCTGTATGACAAAAGTGTTTAAAATTAGCTGTTATAAGGACAGAAACCTAGGAAACAGACTTTTGAAGATTAGAAAGGAGACAAAGGGGATGGGGAGAAAGACAGTGGCAATGTGATAGAAATTGCTGGCGATATGTTAACTAAGTGTATGAATTTTCCAAAATAAACCTCAACACCAAATGCTGTAATGTGCGCCAGCGGCATACAATTCAAAAATTAACTGTTGTACTTTTTGAAGTGAAAGGGCAACTCCTACCAGGATATGAAAACTGTTTTTTAAATGTGTTTAGTACAAGGTTGACAAGGTCTCACTACACGGATCAGACTTGTGGTGATCCTCCTGTTTATAGCCTCCCAAGCACTGGGATCACAGGCGCTCTACCATGTCCAGACTCAGTGACTGTCTCAGCACACCCCAGGGGCAGGGTCGGCACAGCATGCTGGGGATCGCACCTCGGCCTCTTCACTGAGTCCAAGCAAGTGCTTTAGTCTGCTGAGCTATCCGGTTGGCCCTCTATGAGGAACAAGATTTACTAAGTGCTGTGCCATGTAAGGTAATGGCTCCCCAAAGATTTCTGCAGCCTAATCCCAGAGTTATGAATATTTTACCTTACATGATGGAAGAAGCTTTGATGAAATGCTTAAGGACCATGATAGGGAGCTTACACCAGATTATCTAGGTGGTCTAGTGTAATTGCAATTGTGTTTAAAGGTGAAAGAGAAAGGCGGAAGAAGAGATTTCGAAGAAAAGATATGTACAGGAAGAAAACTCAGAGGTTTGCTATGTCTTAATAGAAAATAGGGAACTATGAACTAAGAAATGCAGTGGATCTTTAGAAACTGAAAATGGCAAAACAGCCCTGTCTCAAAGTCTTCAGGAAGGAATACAGGCTGCCAAAACTCCAATTTTAGCCCAATGAGACCTGTGTTTGACTTGCAAAAATGCAATCTCTATGATTATATAATCTTGTATTGTGTTTAAGCTGCTAAACTACTCGCATTATATCACAGTAGTGATAGAAAACTCATCCAGAAAATATTAACAACCAGATTCATAGCCTGAACAAGCTATCTTCAAGTGACAATATAGTTGGTGTCTCTGAAGGAAACAATAGATGTAATTGAAGAAATAGTAACTAATACTTTCCCAAAATTTGTGAAAAGCTGTGATATCTTCTCAGATCCAAGAAGTTCAAAGAACTTCAAACACAGAAAGCTACATTGAGGCATGTTATTAAAAAAATTGCTCACAGCCAATGCTAAAGAGAAAAGTACTCAGAGTAAAAGTTGTTTATAGGAATACAGAAAAAGAGACATATTTTTAAATGAAATGAATGCAAATAAGGAGAGATGATGGCTTATATTTAAATGAATTAAAAACAACCAAACAAACATAAGCTTAGAATTCTAAGCCGAAAGAAAATGTTTCTGAGACACAAAGCTTAAATTCAGACTTTAGCTCCCAGAAATAAGGTCCATGCAGATGAAGGAAAATGAGTCCAGAAGCCAACTTCAGTCTGTAGAAAGGAATGGAATCATTGAAATTGGCAACTATGAGGATAAGTTTAATGTAGTTTTCTTATTTTTTAATGTCTTTTGAAGTTTATTGAGTGCTTAAAGTAAAATAATATATTGTGGGATCTATTACATATATAGGAATCAATGTATGAGAAAAATTCCATAAATAGGAGGAAAGAACAAATGTACGTTAACTATTTTACAACTCTTATGTTTGAAATGGTTTAATATTCTTAAAGTTAGAATATTAAACCATTTAGAGCTGTATGGATTGCTCTCTAAAACACAAATGTAATAAAATGTGTTGCACCTAATAAGAATAAAGAAACTGACAGTCAGTGTAAAAAAAGTAAGAAAAATGTTAGTGGAGAAAAGAGGATAGAGTAGAACATAAATAGCAAGATTGTAGAGCCAGCCTAATTAATGATCATGAAACATGTTTAGCTTATTTATAAATAAATGTGCATATTTACTAAGTATGCAGTAGCATACCATATTAGCATAAAATATGAAATAAATTGATGTTGTTCTCACTGTAAATTCTTTTTTTTTTCTTTTTGGTAGAACCAGGGATTGAACTCAGACCCTTATACTTGCCAGGCAAGCATTTATTCTACTGAGCCATCTGCCCGGCCCCTGTAAATTCTTTATGGCTTTTATCTATACAGTTTTATTCAACAAATAATGAGAGGAACAATTATTTACATAGTTTATGGCCTGTTATATAATTTATGGCCCTAAACAACATTATACTTTTCTAGATATTCACAAAGCATAAACATCATTGTCAAATATGGCAAGCATCACACTTTTCCAAAGTGAACTAGTAAACTAATGGCCCACTGTAATTGCCACAATAGTAAATTGCATCCTATACATAGAATGGAATACAATGTATAATACTGTTTTCGTATTATGATGTATTATTCAGGATAAAACTCACAAGTCAATAATCAAAGAAAAACCAGATGTAATATCCAGTGTGAATGTCTTTTGTATAAAAAACAGTATGTACCTGATAAGGGGATAATAATGCTGTATATATCAGAAAAACATAAAAATATATTTATTTTTTATTATATTTATTATTTTGTAGTCTTTAAAAGTGTGATATTTAAAATTAATGTCACCACTCAAATACACAACAGATGTTAGGAAAAATAACTGTATTTTTCATTTCGTTCTACTAGCCAAGGAATAAATATAGTAGGGAGAAAATAAAATGAAAAAAAGGAATCATGGAATATTTGCACTCTGCCGTCACAGCTGAGGTCTCTTCAGTGATCATTAGCTCCTCACATACTTCTTTTTCTGTATCTAAAAATCATCTTTCAGGGCCAGGGAGATGGCTCAATGGAATAAATGCTTCCCTGGCAAGCACAAGGGCATGAGTTCAATCCCTGGTTCTGCCAAAAATAAAAAAATAAAAAATAATAATTGTTCAGCAATAAACCATTAGACAGTGAATGCATGACCAATATGACAAAGCACCATCAGTTGTTAGCATCCTATGGACAATATTATGTAAATCTTGCTGCTTACATTGGTCCAAGGATTTTCAGATTCTTATTCATACATATGATTCACTAAAGCATAGAAAATTTATGTTCCTTACTTTTGTAAGCCAGTTATTTTAGACTTAATTTTATTATATTTTTCATACTACAAATGACCATTCTGGAAATCATCATTTGCTACTCCATATATCAATTAGGATTTCTCTTGACTCAATCATTTAGGAATTCTGTGTTTCCTATTCTGTGGACACATGACTGTCATTGTAATTGCCAGGACATTTGAGTATTCATTCATCTACAGTTCATATATTTATTTACAAATCCATTAATTTATTCACTTGGAAGCATTCATTAAGTTCCTCCACTTGCCAGCCAATATTCACAGCACTGAGAATGTAATCCAGGGCCAGACTCAGGATTTTTTCTGCATAAACATGTTTGAAAAGGTTTTATTTAGTGTCAGATCCTACAACTGCTAGTAGAGAGGTGAGCATTGGGCTGGCCACATAGCTCAGTGGATTAAAGCACCTGCAAGCAGCCTCAGGGGCTGGGGGTTCAATCCCCAGGCCTGCTGTGCCAGCCCTGCCCGGAGGGTGCACTGAGACTGTGATTGAGACTAGGCATGGTGATACATGCCTATAATCCCAGCTCTTGGGAGGCTGTAAATAAGCAGATCACTATGAGTCTGATCTAGTAGTGAGAACCTGAACACCCTGTAGATCCTTCCCTAAAATACAAAAAAAAGAAAGAGGGTGAGCATGCTGTAGAAGTTTGTGAAATATTTTACCGTTTTTGACCTAACATATTTCCCTCAATTTCATGATACTATCTCTTACCTCTTTGGTACCCTCTGTAGTTTCGATAAATCCTTTGCTTACTCAGAAAATGTTAGTATTTATAATTATGTGGTTCTAGGACTATATTTTTTCTTAACATGTTTTTCCCTTTGGCTAATATATTTAGTTATCTAGATTCACAATTTGAAAAAAATAACCCTTTAAATTTGGACCACATCTTATCTCACCCAATCTCACACTTGGATATTCAGCTTGTTAACTGACCTCCCTACTTTAAAATTTTTTCAATCATGTATGTATGTATGTAGGTACGTATGTATGTATTTTGTACAGGGTCTCACTAGGCAGCTCAGACTTGAAGCAATCCCCTGTCTCAGCTGCCCCAGCACTGGGATTATAAGCATGCACCACTATGCCAGGTTTCAGTGGGCAGCACTGTGGAACCATCAGGGCACGTGGTACCAGGGATGAAGCCTAGGTCATTGGGCTTGCCGGGCAGGCGCTTAGACTGCTAATGTATCTCCCTGGGCTCTGATCTCTCCACCTTTATACCAAAAGTTGCTCCAAATGCTCCATTTCCAAAACAAAATGAGAATCTTATGTATCTTTGTTTCCTTTCTTCATATTTCAAATTTTGTCTTAATTTTGTGCCTTGTAACAGATTATTGTTTATGCAAAAGTATAGCCAGTCAGTAGCTAGAAAGTTTGTTAAGCATCTTCTGCAAAGGACTGGAAAATTGGGGCCAAATGGTTTATTGAAGAATAATGTAAAAAAAAAAAAAAAAGAATAATGTCAAATAAATTAGGATAACTTCTGCATTTATTTCTTTTATTTTATTTTTTGCAGTACTGGGGATTGAACTGAGGACCTTGCACTTGCTTATTCTACTGCACTGTCTCCCTGGGCCCCTTCTGCATTTATGATCTGTTTTCTTAACCATGATTGCCAACTTCATTGAATTAGGAAATCACTAGCACATTAGCAGACCACACATATGATGTCTCCATGAATCATCTGGGCCTGATTTCCCTGGCTTTTTCCTCTTGGAATCTTTTTAACCCACCCTACTTCCCAGTAACCACAAGGTGAGTAGTTCTGTTGCCTTTCTTTCACGACATTTTGTTTTTTGAGCCACTCAAGCAGGGTTTGTTTTTCCAGACACTGAATCAGGGTTTGCTCAGTTTGAGAAGCTAGAAGCCACAGAATAAGAGCAACCAAGAGCTCAACTCAGTCCTAGAGTGAAGGTGTGGAGACTTCCTGGGCAGGCGCTGGTGTGAGGATGCTAAGAAGGCAGACTCTGGGGCCTGATGTCCAGATGCAATGGCAGCAGTGGGAGATGACTGCCCACGCAGAATGGCACTCTCAAGTGCACACCGAGTGACTATTTTTCTTTTGCATTTGTCCCTGGCTGCAAATCAACTGGATGTGCTCTCTATACTCTTGGAAGGATTCACCCCTCCACTCGCTGACCAAGTAAAGTAGTCTGTGGGAACACTTTAGCAGACAAACCTAGATGTGTGTCTTACTAATTAATAGGCGCTTCTTAATCCACTCAAGTTGACAATTATGAATAACGGTCACATCATTATATTAAAATTATGATCAACCATAGTTACCACAGAATCATCATGGTTCAGGATATGAACCAAAAATTACACGTGACTGCTGTAGGGTGCCTCTCATGGGCCATGGACTCTTCACTCAGAACTCTGCTCCAGCGTGCCACTCCCCTCCCAGTAGTGACCGCACATCCAGAGCTGGTTTTATCCAATGCAGGAGTCAAGTCATGGATGGCATGGACTGAAAATTCCTACTGTACTTTTGAATGAGAGTGAATTACCTGATTTAACAAGTTAATCATGTTCTATCAAGATTTTCAAAATTAGCTTATAAGTATAAAAGACAAATTGATTTTATTCCTGTTAAGTTAAATGTTTGATTTCATTACAGTTTCATTATTAACAAATAGACTTAGATAACCTTATCTTCTTTCATCTACCTTTAATGTAGTTCTAATAAATGAGTGGCAAATTAAAGTGCAATGTGATGGTAAGAAAATTTAAAATATAATTTTAGGTTTTAAAATACATTGTAAAGGACATATAGGGAGAGAAGGCTGGGAAGCAAAGATACCAGAGCTCCTAGAAAAGTAATCTTCGTTTAAAATCTATCATTAAAATCTTACATAGAATGTAAATAAAGCTTGTCACTTTTCATCCACAAAGTTAATGGCATTACTGCTTGCTTTTTTTTTCTTACCAAAAAACAAGTCTTTTTGTACTCACCACAGTAATGTCCTTTGGCAAATGGATCTTTTAATCATAACAGCATTTTGAAAATTGACAGACTAAATGGTTATAGACACCCACACAACATTAAGGTTTTTATTTTCATTTAAATGAAAAAATTCATTTTATAATGTTTAAACAAAGTAAATAATTTCCAAGTATGTGAATATCTCCAGCTATCTCTCTCTCCCACCCTCAAACACTGGAATGATTTTGTTCTACCAACACCCAAAGCACTGGACACACTAACTAGAAATATTTTTTGATTTAATATAATATGAACTTTTAAATATGGTAGTAGTGCATGAAAAGCATGTCCCTTCCCCAGTCCTCCACATTTTATTCTGTCCACTAATATGGAATGTGACAGTGAATCTTTGCCAAGAGCTTATGGAAAAGACAAACATTTGCTTTTAGTCATAATATCTCCTATGGTAGAATTTTAGAGTAAAGTTGAAATTCAGGAAAACAGACTATTTTATAGGTTACAAAGCTTACTTTTTTATGAGTTTGAGTTTTGCCTAAGCAATCTAAATCAGATTAATTACTATAGTATAAAAAGATCCCTGTAAATACTGCTCTTCGGAATTATTTTTCCGTTGCCTTACCAAGTAGTAAAATTTATTTCCACAAGATGAAATATCTTTAAGTAGCGTCACTTTTCACTAATGAGATTTACCTAGATGCAAAATAATTAAGAATTATTCTTAAAAGGGAAGTATTTTTCCAAAAGGAAGGGGAAGAGGAGAGCGGGGGAGGGGGAGAAGGAAGAGAAAGGAGAGGAAGGGAAGTGAAAAGAAGGGAGAGAGAAAGAGAAGAGTGAAGGGAGGGGGAGGGGAAGAAAGTGGAGGGGAGGGAATGGGAAGAGAAGGGAAGGGGGGACAAGAGGAGAGGAGAGAAGAGGAGATGAGAGGAGAGAGTAAAAACTAGAAAAGGAGGGGAAGAGAGCAGAAAGGGGAGAAGAGAGAGGAGAGCAGAGGTACAGTACTTATAACAACATAAGATAGAAGTCATAGGAATGTAGTTATGTTTTTCTCAGATTTAACAATAAAGCTGAAATTTGGCATTCTAAGACTATTTCTTTTAATTATCTCATCTTTTCAAAGAAATGTTGCTTTCAAACATTGAAACATGTGCTCAGAGCTTCTGCTACCATCAGAAATAAGGAGCAGAGCTTTGTTTCACGGGAGCCACTTCTCGGTGTGTGTCCCTGCTCCGAATGGAAGGCTGCGTGAGATACCTGTAGCCATCAGTCGAGGAATCATGCTCCCTATTTGCGTCAGATTTTGAATTCTGATTATTGTCATTTACCAACCCAATTTAATTTCAGCTATGAAACAGTTTCTTAATTTCCTACAAGGAGTAAAAGGAGACTCATCTATCAAATTTACCCTTTATTTGTGACTGCTTTCCTCTTAGTTACAATGGATCAAATGATTAATTCTACATGTTACATTTAGGATCAAAAATGATAATAATCTAAACATAAAATGTATGCTCAAATACAGCTCTGACTTTGATGTCATATATTTGTCATCCACACCCACTTAGTTTCTCTTATGATATTCTTGCTGTTGGGTAAATCATTCAGGATTGTGTTATTTTAATGAATTGCTGCTTTCTCACTTCTTGACACAAAGAGAGACACTTAATGGACTCTTGCCCGGCACTTTCTCAGAAGAGTTTGGAAAAGCCTTCCTTCTCAAGTTCCAGTATGTAATTTACAAAAGATCACAGACCCCACAAGGATTGACTAAGTAAGCATTTGGTGTCACAGAACGAATTTATGAATACTAAGCAAGGATGTGGTGAAGAAGTTGGGAGACCGTAGCTTGTCTTGCCCCGAATGTGTAAGAAAGTAGCTGAGTATTGCACAGAGTCCTCCCATTGGAACATATTCCATTTTATGGGAAGAGTAAAGTAGTAAAATGAAAACATCAGCTAAAGTGATAACCATAAGTAAAGAGGGCAATGGGTAAGGCAGGGTGGGGGGAATCAAATATGAATTATAGAAATAAGGCTCTTTCTTGAAGGTGGGCAAATGGTGTTGGATAGAAAGGAACTCTTGCCAAGGAAATGCACTAGAAAAAAATGATGGTGCCATTTACACAGATTATATGCAAAATTAGGTTCTTAGAGTTTTGGAAGGATTTCAAGGAAGTCCACAAAGGCTATCTACAGACAGTGGTTACCTTTGTGGTGTAATATCAGGCTGCACCAATCTAGTCTCTAGGTAGAGACTTATTAATTAATTTTTCATCACGGTAACAGCATGAAGACTCAAGTATAAATTCCCGGGGAAAGAATTTGAGATGCTTTCCTCTTTCTTTCATTCTTTTCTTCCATTAGGATATAATGGCTTAATTACCATAGGCTTAAGATTGTAGCTGTCTTCAGAACTCAACTCTATATGCTGTGGTCTGAGATACACACATAGGAAAGCCAGAAGAACACAAGCTATGGTGTGATGTAACAGGACCACACAAGGCCAGAGAAACAATGATAATTGGATCTTAAGCTTCATGAAGGTGGTAAACCTGAGTGACAAAATTGAGACTGATTAAAAATCTACAGATAGAGTGAGAACATATTTAATGCAGAGAAACGCTAAGGAAGGAAGGAAAAGGGAGAGAAAGAGAAATAAGATAAGCTTGAACATAAAGAATGCCCCTCAGAAAGCAGCAGACTTTGTGATAAAATTAGGAGCCTCGATCTTGGAGAGAAATTATATGATATGTGACCAAATGATACACAGAATAAACAATGAAAAATCTTATTATATGGGGAGTTTAGATTTTATCCAAGAAGTTTCAGGAAGTCCCTGAATATTTTTCTTCCATGAAATGTTTGGTGCACAGTTATGTTTCTGTGTGGAGAAGACACTTCTGAGCACAATGCAGAGTTAGTTTAAAGGGGAGAGGGATTATTATAAGGCCAAGACAAGACAAACACATGTCTGACCTTAGACAATGGAGTGGTGTGGAGGAAAGAAACATTTAGAAATAAGATAGGATGTACAGAACATGTTGATTAGTTATCTGTGGAAAAGAAACAATGGTTAAAGAAAATAAAGAAATGAATTTGCATCTCCCAGCCATCTGGGTAGATGGATGATATCACTTACCATCCCTCAAATATGTGAGGAAGTAGTATACCTAACACAAACATTTTAATCTTTAGTCATCTGTGGTGTAGGCATTCAATTAACTGGGTCTCAAACATTCTCCAGTTGTCAGTCATCTTGTTGGTTTTACTGGATTAGCAGTCTTCATCTGATTAAGTTCTTATCTCTCTAGTACTTCATCTTACAAAATGACCTCTTGATTTCAAACTTTATGTCTCTCAGGCATGTAGTTTAATATGCTCTCTCATTCTCTTCATTTTGAGCCTCATTAAATATTTCATAATATTTTCTGTTATGCTATTTTTGTTCCCCTTGATAAATAATTTTCTTGATGTTTGACACAATGTTCAAAAAATAACCAAACAGAGGAGACAAGTCTGATTTTTATATTAGTTTAACCATTTCAGATTGATCCAATGAGAAGTGAAATGGGACTGTTTTGCAGTTATCCCCAACTTTTAGCATGAAGAATCAGTTTCATGGAGCACATTTTCTTCAGGCATGGGGGGGGGAGTCTTTGTTTCTTTTATTTTAGTACTGTATGTTCATAGTATATAATTACTACACTTTCAGGGCTAGCATCATTGCCTCAGCTCCAACTCACACAAAACATGGATTCGTAGATGTAGAGTGCGACCCAGATCCCTCAGCTTCTCCATTTACAGTAGGATCTATGCTCCTGTGAGAATCCAACATGGCTTCTGATCTGAGAGAAAGCAGAGCTAAGGCAGCAATTCAAGTGAGGAGGAGCAGCTGTCAATGCAAATGAAGCTTCACTGCCTCACCTGCCGCTCTCCTGTTCTGTGGTAAAGCTCCTGCCAGGCCAGGACCCAGTTTTCAGTCTGTGATGCAAGCCTTAGAGACCATTGCTTATATTTCCTGGACTAAAAAATAAGGGTTCAAGATAGAGTCTCCTCTAATTGATCATGCTGTATTTTAGGATACAGTTGCACACCACATACCGTGTCAATGTAACAGGGTTACTCTGAGTAGCACTGGAAATTTGGAGGTGACTGAGAGAATCACAGAGTGTTCCTGGAGATGGAATAGGGAGGGGGCCGGCATTTCCCAGTGGAGATGCTGCAGGCCTGAGAGTCCTCATGAAAGATTTTAAGTCTGAGGAAGCAGAACTGGGAAGAGTCATTTAAGTTCAAATTCAGTGAATTAACTAAGTTATAAAATAAGGAAACAAAAAAGATTGGATCACAGAATGAGTTTTTATTTTGCCTAATACTGAAGTTATTTGGGGGCATCTCTTACCATAGCAATTAATTTCAGAGGGGAGAGTTAGTGCCTGGTTCATTTTAAAACTATATATTTTACACAGACCTTGCCAAAAAATAAATGCATGTAAAAATGCTCACCAAACTTCCTTGAAAGAATCATTACATGATTCTTATTCATTCATCTAAATAATAATAATCTTTCAACAAATTGTGCTTAATGAAATATCCTTGACTAAATTGCTCTCATTCATATTACTCTCATTCATTACTCTTATATGAAAATATGCTCCATCTTTAAAATAAATATATACTGGAATATTATCTATTCTTGAAAACATAAAGAAATAAATGAATAAAGAGACATTTTAAACATGAATCATTATAAGATGTTAATTCTCCTAGAATTGGAACTGCTCATCATTTCTATTTTCTTTTTCAATCAGGTAATGAGCTCCATACATATTTCCAAGTCTGATAATCATTAAACTATTGAATTATCTCAGCAGAGAAGCTATACTTAGTGGTGCACACCTGTCATCCCAACAGCCTGGGAGACTGAGGCAAAAGGAACTCCAGTTTGAGCCCAGCCTGGGTGGCCCTATAGCTAAATAAATAAATAAGTCCATGGATCGAACCCATTGAGAAGGCCTGTTTGAACTTGTAGTATTATATAAAATAAAACAAGGTTGGCCAGGGAGCTCACTGGATCAAAGTGTCTGCTTAGACAGATACAGGGGCTGGAGTTTGATCCCTGGCCTTTTGTGCTAGCCCTGTCTGAGGGGTTCACAGAGACAGTGACTGAAACTGGGCATGGTGGCCCATGCCTGTAATACCTGAGTTTGGGAGGCTGAACATAAGAGAATCAATAAGAGCCCAATCTACGTAGTGAGATCTTGCAGACTTACTAAATAAGAGAGAGAGAGAGAGACAGAGAGACAGAGAGACAGAGAGACAGAGAGACAGACAGAGGCAGTGATAGACAGAGACAGAGACGGAGAGAGAGAGAAGGAAAAACGGAGAAGAAGGTGGAGGAGAGACAAATGAAGGAGAGAGAGAGGAAAAGAGGAGAAGGAACAGAAAAGAAAGCAAACATTGCTTGCTGTAGAGCACACATATGAACGCAGTACTGCCACCTCCCGAAGGAAAAACAGAACAATAGTTATTGCAATGCAGATGTGCTTATAGAAATAGAATTAAGACCCCAGTGATCTATAATGAACAATTAAATTTTACATGTGAGGGTTGGAAATATTGTGAGAGTTAGTGCCTCCTTATAATTCAGAAGGTGGTGATATATGTGGGGTGCTGCCATAGATCTTTGTAAGTAATATTTATGATAATTAAATAAATTTAGATAATAAATAGATGTAAGGAAAAATGTGTTTGCATGAAGAAATCATTCTTGCAAGACATTGCTTATGTAAGGGAGACATCCAGAAAACCACAGTTAGTGAATCTGATCTGTTGGGTTCTAATTCATGGGAAATAAATATTTTGGAAGAACACAATAAAATTCAGGACAGTGTAGTAAGCTAAAGCTCAATGATTTTACAAAAGACCTGCAGAAACCCTATTTTCACAATATTGTATTGTGTCAAAAAGTGAATGATCATTTTTAAAAATATTCTTCCTTTGAATTTGCTGTTGTTCTTCATATAAATCACCATACATACCACCATGTACAGATTCTGTAATGCTATTGTGAGTGTGTGTGTGTGTGTGTGCTGGGCCAAATATGGTTTAGTCATTACTGTGACATCTCATGAAATTTTGATTGTAAGTCACACCCTAGAAAGATGATCTGGGTCTAAAGGCAGATCTGTCGCACTCACTTTAGACCATCTCTTTCTACCCAACCCTCCCAATTAAAAAGCTTGCCCTCATCGGTGATGAAAAAATTAAAAGCAATGAGACTTGAATTTTTATTAATAATTTTTCAGACCTTTATCTCTACCTCTACACTGTTTGCGGTGGTTTGTTCTTTCAATTTCTCTTTCCTAGTTCAAGATGTTTATTTTTTTCATAACTTACTCTCATGTATTATTCTTATATGAAAGCATGCTTCATCTTAAAACAAACATATACTAGAAACACATACCAGTAAAAACTTAAGTGGAAAATTGAACTTCAAATTCCCTTCACCAGTTTTTTTTTCTTCTTTCTTTTTCTTTATTTGTATCTGTATTTGTATCTTTTTTCTTCTTTATTTGTATCTTCTCTAAGATACAAATAAAGAAAAAGTGTTCTGGGTCTCACTACTAGATTAGACTTGGACTGATCCGCTTGTTTACAGCCTACCAAGAGCTGGGATTACAAGTGCACACCACCATGCCCAATCTCAATTGCAGTTTCAGTATGCCCCTGGGGCAGAGCCAGCACAGCTGGCCAGGGATTGAACTCCCTGCTCCTGTGTTTGCTTGCAGGTACTTTAATATGTTGAGCTATTTGACTGGACCTCAAATTCACTTCAGAGAATCTCATTTCTTTATTGTCCTTCAAAAACAAATTTCTTAATTGATCAGGGCATGTTCGCACCATGTGCTTGCTTGGTGAATCCCAAATTTCCATTCCATAACCATACTGTTGTGTTAGTAACACTGGGAACTGTTTTTGTAATTATGATTCCAACATTTATATTTACATTTGTCCTTTGTCTGAATTTCAAATTTCTTTTCTAATTTATTTTCATTAAATAAAGTAGTATATAGAGGTGATAAATGAAATATTTTTAAAAGTATTGTGGTCATATTTAGCAAGTTAAATTCTAGCTTCAGCATTCAGATAAGTAGCATTGACACAACTCTGAAATTTTAAGATTAAAATTTGCTCTCTGTGGAATAGAGTTAGAAATATCAGAAAAGTGTAAGAAAAAATGTGTAGAGTCGGAGTGATTAAAACTCTCACTAGCATTATGAGATGGCATTATAAACTCTAGCCCCTCCCCTTATCATCTGTAGACTTTATTTGGCATGTCCATCACATAGTCCTTGATTCCTAATTTTTTCATCTTTACAATCAACTCAGTATATGCCTCATCTCAATTAACAGTATTTTCACCCACTCAGGAGACCACAAATAAATTCTATGTTTGTCTTTACATCCATTGGTTCCTCAGTCTCTTTTCCAAAAGCCCTTGCTCTGTGCTCATCTTTTATACATTCTCCTTGTGACCTGCTCCAGGAAGCCATTGTGTGTGGACTAACCCAGTAGTGTTGACTCTACTATATCCTAACTCATTCTCCCCACTCCAGCAAGGGTACTTTGCTTAGCAGAGACTTGGATCGAGCTGCTCCCTCTATGTTCCTCATCCCAGCTTAAGACTGAAGTTGGCTTCCATTGCAGTTAGAGCTCAATTGAAATTCTTAAGTGAACCATGTTCTGGCTTCTAGTCTCAGGTACCCACACTACTTTTGGTTTCCTTTGGGATCACGCTGCCAGCAACAATAGATATTGAGTTCCATCCTTCCAGCAGGTACCAAGACTCTTTCCCCAGTGTATACAAGTGGCAACTTAATGTCTAGAAATTCCCTGGGAAGCTTCAGAGAATTCTCTCCTAAGTCTTGTGACCTAAGAGATCTCTGACTGAAATTGTTTTTGATGTCCCCTGGGGATTTTAAAATTTAAAATATGATTTTGAATTCTTAATAGAATTCAGCATTTTACTTTGAATAGCATGGTTTTAAGACCTTACCTTTGTTTTTCTGTGGCTTCTTCAACTGAGTCATCTCTATTCCATGTTTATTTTCACTTCACTGTCCAAAGGGCAGGCAAAGCTTCTTAGATGATCATTTCATTTATTCAGTTTTGCATCTTATTTTATCTTCTCTCCATGCACAAATAAAATAAAAACTTGATATTTTGCATCACTTCATGGAAAGCCATTGAATGTCAATGACCATTAAACTTCCCTTTTGAACACTGAGCATGAAGTGCTTGCAAACGTATTGGACACTACGAACAAATCCTCTTTATACACCCTAGTAGAATCTCTACTTCGAATTCCTTAGATGTGTAGACTTTGGAGTTCACTTAGTGACTCCTGCTTTAAGTGGGTCTACGTTGTTTTTCAGCATTTTTTCCTAGGGAATAGCATATTTTAAAACCATATCACCTTACCTTCACATTCCCAGTGAAAATTAACAGATGCTGTGTAACATTCATGCCATTAGAGAGCCAGAGAAAGAAGAGAGGATAAATGCCTAAGCATTTCAGCTCCAATCATTTTTGTCCCACCTCCTCCCTAACTGTCCTGGATAAGATACTATTTTTCTAGTAGTTATTCAATGACCTTAAAAATTGTCAGGTACTGGAAAAGAAAGAATTCCATCTACAACCCAGACTAGTGGGTAGGAATTTTCTCTATGTAGCAATGAAATTAATTTGTGGGAGAAACACTTGAAAGTGTTTCAAAACACCATAAATCAAAGGCTACACATATGACTACAAGTGAATATTATTACTGTTTTAGTTGCTGTGACATTTAATATTAGGAGCTCGTGACTATGTTCCTAGGCTTCTGCAATGAGAAAGTATTGTTTAGTGCAACTAAACTTTACAGTACAGTGTAAATTCTTTTAATGATCAGGGCAGTATGTAACATAAAAGAGAAGAACTGTATCTCTTTAGAACTTCCATCCATATAACATCATGAACAGAAATGTGATCTATAAACAGAAATTTCCATGTACCAACCATTGTTCTAACATGGAAGTTTAGATTGAAAGCAAGCTTCATCTCAATTAGATTAATAGCATCATGCCCAGGAATCTGATATGTAAATTGATTCTGAATCAGAAATGCAGGTATTAAAATTATTTGCCTGTAAGTCACTGAATTCTGTCAAAAACATGGTATGCCTTTGGAAAATAACTAGATTTTAAATTCAAATAGTCTTTATTCTGTGATGCAACACTACAGATAATTGTTCTTCAAAAGGTTTATTAATTTTGTTATTTAATTGAGGAACATGATTGGTCATATAGAAATTGGGCCATGTTAATTTTGTCTTGATAAGATAGGAATTGCAGGGAAGTATTTGTCTGTATTACATGTACTGAGATTTGTTTTGATTTGCTTATGCAGAGTTACATATGGAATTTCTGGACCTTGTGAAGTGATCAGTCTGGGGGACCTCAGGGATAAAAAATTTTGCACACATGAGGCATTTTTTTCTGTACTTTTACACTCTTAAATTGAACATATGTGTAGGAATGAAAAGGAAGCCCCAAACCCATATCTTTACAGAACAGAGAAGAATAGTTAAGAAAAATACAGACTGCATGAACAGAGAGGGACTTGGTGGGGGCTTGGAGTCCCAGGGGGTGGCATTTGTCCCATGGTCTGGTTAGCATGGTCAGGCAGAGGAATAGGAAGAAGAGTATGAAAAGTGAGCATATTGCCTCCTTAACATGATGTGACTCTGGGAGAAATAGCAAACTAAAACTGCCTGCAAAATGAAAAGGGAGTTACCTGCAAAGGAGGCCGAGGAGCCACTGTGCTCTGTGGGTCTCCGTGTGAGCCAACTTTACTTTATGAAAGAGAAGGCTTTCTCTGCTGTTCTCTCCCCTTCCCCTAATTTGTTATTCAAGATCTAGTATCATGTTGATATGTGGGTTTGAGGTAACATTCCCAGAGTCTTGGTCACACAGCAGAATCATATTACCACAGCAGTGATAAGGATCGTTCCAAGCCTGTGTGTCAGCTTCTATAGTTCTCTTATCTTTTTAACTGTGGAAAGGTGTGTTAGACCCACACGCACAGAATAAAACGAGAAAGAAAAATCATAACATTAGCAGTTTGCCAACTCTAAGGAACGGTCAAGTGGAATAAGGAAATATCGTAATCCTATTAAAACTCTCAATTCAATTTATTATAAACTTATAACTAAGCTGCGTATAGGAAAATACATTTGGAGAAAAGCTTTAAAATTTCTCAGGGTTTCATTTCAATTTTTGTTAAAGGAATTAAAATTTTCAGAATTTCACTTTTATAAAAATTGACTTTTTACACAGAGAAAATCACTGAAGTCCCATTGCTTTAGGACTTCTATTTCCAAAATAGACTTTTATGAGAATCCATTTGTTAAAATAATAAAGTATATTAAATCTACAGTAAATGCACAGCAGCAGTTACATGAACTATTATGCCCCACAGAATGGTGGACTTGCTGTCAAAATTAATAATGAAGGCTGCTTATAAACCAAGACTTTTCTTGTGTAATTCATATGTCCATTCCAATATAGCTCCCCGAGGCAGTAGACCACCCATTGTGTACAGTCTCATTGACAGAGAACAAGAGCTGGGAGTTCAGCCTATCAAATGTAGATTTCACTTTAGATCCCAATTTGACCTTATAAAACAACAGAAAAGGACTCAAATCAGCCAAGCTATAAAGCACACTGCTGGTACCAGCTATCAGAGATGGAGGGAATTTATTTGAATGAATTATTGCATCTAAGCAGTATTATTCAAAAGTTGTTAAGTGGATGTTCAATGATAATGCATTCAGTGGGAGATGGAAACTATTTCCTTTGGATTTACAGCAGGTGTCTTCTGTAGTACTTATCATAATTTATCACAGCTCTTTAATTCTGTGTACTCCCAATAAGACTGGAGCTCTTTCAAGTCAGGAACATATTATTTTAGATACTCTTGTCATCTCACCAAGTATCTAGTAAGTAATAGATACTTGTGTAACAGTGAATGGTTGAAAAGATGAAATAAGAAGACCAGGCTACTTAATGATCTGGTTCTCAATTTTTAAAAATGCAAGGTTTTCACAGGTGTGGGTGGTCCTTGTACATGTTATTAATTTATTGGATTCAGAAGAAGCAATATGAAAATATTAGGTGAAAGGCCATTCTTAGAATAAGAAGTTCTATTTGTTCAGTTCCAAAAGGAAATGCTCACCTGTGAGAAAGCCTGCCCTAGCAAGGTCCCTAACTAGACTTGTAGGGTGTGGTGGTTAAATGCAATTAGATTCATTTTGATAAGCGTATTAATGTGGGAGGCTTGACTATTAATACTGTGTGCCAACATTGAATTTGCTATCTTTAAGACTATTAGAGTTTTAATTGTACTGAAAACTATCAGAGCCCCTGGATCCCAAATATATGATCACTATGTGAAAAACCTTATCAAAAATATCTGGTTGTAATTGTACCCTTGACAAGCAGGTAGCATCCAAGAGTCAGCAAAGGTACACAGTTGAGACACTTAAGAATTTCATTCCCTTCTGTTTTGCTGCATATTATTTCAATTTGTGCCTCTTCATTAATGCCACCTTCTCAAACCAAATTATTTACTATCAGTGAACCTAAATTTTGAAGCCTATGGTTTCTCTGATTTCATCTGTTTGGTGCCTAATTCTTTAGTGTTTCTGATGTCAAATTTTCTTTGAAATATAAATCATAGTCTGAGGTCAAAGCCAAGCCTCAAATACATACTTAGTACATATATACATACATACATATATGTATATATATATATATATATATATATATATATATATATATATATATGGTATTTTATAGGTCATATCATCTACCATGCTATTTTTTAAAAAATAAGTTATTATCTTCAACCTAATCCAGAACATATCTTCCTGACCAGGCAGTAAATTAAATTTTTGAGGCTGGTCATAACTACTTCTAGATAATCTCAGTGCCTCCTAAAATGAGAGCTTTACGTGTGCGGCTAATGTAACAAAATATATTCTACATAATAAAATTATGTCAAATACCTGTGGAATGAATGTACACAAATCTAATCAATTTTAAACTGATATGGAAAGACAAAATTACAAGAATTACTGAAATAACAGAAAACTTAGTTCCTCAAATACAAAACAATTTCGTCTGTTTGAATTTCAATGCAGATTTGCAGTAAAATTTTACTCATCACACTTGTGAGAATGAATAAAATGCTCAAAAAGCTTTGTAGGAGAGATTTCTACTCATTTTCTAAAGCAGACAATTGCACTTTATAATATGGACATTCCTCACCAACATCAGAATTTCTACAAATTTAGAGAACTATTTCAGTGGATGTTCTATTACCAACAGTGTTACTACAGAAATGACTAACTTGAGTGTCAGAATGAAAGTCTTTTGGAATGATTTTTTTAACCCAAATATAGAGATTTTTAGTATAAATACTCCATTTGGTCCCTCATTTCTACTAGAAATATAACATTCTCATATATATTATTCTTTTTATAAAATTTTATTTATCTGTTTGTTTGTTGGTTGGTTTCTTTATTTGGTATAGGTTTTCTCTATGCAGCTCGGCCACGTTGTGATCCTCCTGGCTCAGGCTCCCCAGTGCCAAGGTTACAGGACTGAGCCATGTGGCTGGGTATCAGCGGCCCGCACAGCTCTCTTGCAGTTCTGGGGGCCAACATGGCATATGGCAACGGGATCCAACCCTGGTGCGTAAGCTTGCCAGGCAGGAGTTTAGACCACTGAGCTAACGCCCCAGCCCCACATACTATTCTATAGAAAATGGCTTACTCATTTACATGTTTCTTCAATTTAACATTTAACATTTTGACAATACCACACTCAGTACTTTGATGTTAGAAAAAAGCAAATGTACTTAAGTACAACAAAATCATAAATTTAAAGTATATTATCTATTTCTTTTTTATGTCTTTGGAACAGGGTCTCTCTATGCACTTGGGATTCATAGTGATCCTCCCATTTCAGCCTCCTCAGCACTGGCATTATAGGCATGCACCACCACTCGTGCTCTTGGTGTCTGGATTAGCATGCCCTAGAAGGGGCTGCACAGCATGCAACACCGGAGATCGAACCCAGGTCCTTGAGCTTGTCTCTGGGGAGGTGCTGAGATCACTGAGCTATCTACAGGGCCCTAGACTCATTGTTTTTATCACTAAGACATGTTCCAAATAAATACGATGTATTAAGTAATTTAAAGGGAAGTGAGACTATTAGAAAATGAACAACAAATATAATCAGATTAAACAAGTTGTGAGTTGATTACAAAGACCAGCTAAGAGGAACCTAAGAGAGTTTACATTATTTTATTTTATTCTTTAGTAGTGCATGTTTACAGTAGCAAGTGACCATACTCACTGCAGGGAACAGGCACATGCATACCACACATCTTAAATGCCTTTTTATTTCCTTCTCTCCCCTGCTTTCCTCAACATCTTGCTTTCCATTCCTTTTGCAAATGCTGTCTCTGTTTCCTATTACATATCTTTCATTTTACTTTTTAATTTATTTATACTGTGGGTTTTCCATTTAAGAGAAACTATGTGATGTTTAACCTTCTGTCTGATTTATTTTATTAAGTCTTATGGACTCAAAGTGCAACCATTTTCCTACAAATTTATTCTTCTTTATGACACAGTAGTTCTCCATTGTGTATAAATGCCACACTCTCTACACAGTCATCTGTTGATAGTATAGGCTGCTTCTGAGATACATGTATGAGGTGTCGTGCTGCTATAAACATGAACACCCTTGTGTCACTGTCATATTATGTTTTTAACTTTTAAGAAGAGATCTAGAAGAGTCTACCTGAGTCAAACAGAGGCCATCCAGAACCCATAGAATCTATTTAAAGACTATAGAAATCAGGTTCTTAATATATCAAATGTTTTTGGCAAACTTATTCTTAGTGCATTATGTGCCATATTTTGAAGTGCAGTCTACATGACAACTGAAGAATTAAGTTCACATGTGATATGCTTAGTTATGCCTTCCACAGCAGACTCCTTTGCACAGTAAACTTTAATCATTTAACAAAGCTGGAATCAAGAAAGTTAATAATAGGACTTATTACAATTTGCTAATTTATATTGGTGAATTGAGTCACCATATGACTTTTAAGGTTATTAATAAACCTTGATAACATTCCACAAATCTTTGATCTATTAAAATGTGTTATCTATTAAATATGTCATTTTCATTATGGTAAAAAGGAAAGTATAATTTCAGTCACGCAGTAAGTCAGAGAAAAGTGGTCCAGACAACCCAGTAGATCTCTGATGGACGTAATTGTATGTCAGGAGACTGGAAAAAACTATATATGTGAAGGTTAAAAGCATATAATTAACTCATTCTACATAGAGTTATTAGTATCCATCCAACACTAAAATACATTTTTATTTTAGTTTTCCATTTTACATATTAATATGAGAGTTCACTTTACTTAAATGAAACAAACCTTTGGCTATCCATGTATGTTTTGACAAAATGGAATAAAAAGAAAGACTGGTCTTAGAGTAACAGATAATATAAGTAATATTTGCCTCAATTCAATAGATTCTGATGTTTCCAGGTTGGATTAGGACATGCTATGAGGCTTAGCTATGAGTTGGAATTGCAAGTACATTTTTTCAAACTACAAGAATAAGGAGTAGATTAAAGCATGAGGTTTTATTCTTCTTCTTCTTTTTTTTTTTTTGACAAAACTGAGAATTGAACTCAAGCCTTTGCACTTGCCACAGACACTGTCTTATTCTTTTATGGCCCTTGGAGACCATGAGACTATAAATTAAATCACCTGTGTCAGAATGCTTCAAATGACAAAGAAATATAGATGTTCATTAAACTCTAAGCCTCATTCATATTGAAGCCCAGTAGTAGAAAATGTATAGAAGTTGCTATTTCTCTCATTTTTTCATATTTTATGTGCATCCATCCATCTAATTTCCCACTACCCATCCATAAAAATCATTCATCCATCCATCCACCCACCCAACCACCCACCCAAGCATCCATCCATCCGTCCATACATCCATCTATCCATCTACTCATGAACCAAACAAGTACTTCTGCTATAGTCAAGACCAGGAGAAGACAGCCCTCTGCAACTCTGAAATACCTGGCTAAGTTTACTATTTGTGGGTACACTCTTAAATCTATGGGAAAATGTTCTATCAACACCAGATGAAGATTGTAAATTCAGGCATATATCCAAAATGATAAGACAAATTCTTTGAGTTGGAAATAAATTGGAAACACTTTAACCACAGGATGATTCTTCTCATTGAAGTCAATACACCACTTCTAGTTAAATTTTTGGTAGTAAAACACATACAATAATGTCTACCTGCAGGGTAGATGTTAGTATTTAAAAACTTCTGTCCTTTATGGAGGAGGTAGATATTTTGCCTGTCTGAATCCTGTACCCATGTGTGCACTTGCAATTTTAATTCTATGCAATTCTGAAAGCAAACCTCTGCCTTTTTGCCATTTTCTATGAGAAATTGCTCACATGATCATCATGAGGATTTTGTTCCTTTATTGAAGCTACAAAAACAAAATCACAGGAAGTGTTAAACACAGCTGCCTATAGACATGGGATACCTGTAGTCCTCTTCCTCTAAGTATTCCTACTCATAATAAAATGTTTTTCTTTTAACTTTTTAAATTGCTCATCACATGGCATAGCTGAAAAATTTGCACAAGTCAGTATGATAAGTCTTAGATAATTGGTGATGTCACAGACAGGAAAGTATACAATACTATATGTCATGAAATTGTAGCAAGATTGTCTGGGATTGAATCCAACCTGTTACTTATTTGTGACCTTGTGAGAAATTGCTAAACATCTCTCTGTGTCATATCCCTAACTTACAAAGCTATCTCAGGGGCTACTTGCAAGAGCAATGTGCGCATGGTGCTCAGGACAGTCCCTAGATCATGGCAAATGCTGCAAGGGTTTTACACTTATTGTTGCTATTACCAAAGGTTTGTTAAAGGCTCTACAAACCACTAAGTTGATAAAAAGAAGTCTAATGCAGCTACTGAGAAAATGGATTTTTCTTTCTTTCTTTCTTTCTTTCTTTCTTTCTTTCTTTCTTTCTTTCTTTCTTTCTTTCTTTCTTTCTTTTTTTTTTTTTTTTTTTTTTTTTTTTTTTTTTTTTTTTTTTTTTTTTTTTTTTTTTTTTTTTTTTTTTTTTTTTTTTTTTTTTTTTTTTTTTGTCTTTTAGAGATAGGGCCTCACTATGCAGTTCAGGCTGGCCTTAAGATCACTTTGCAGCTCAGGCTGGTCTCAAACTCACAGCAATCCTCCTGCCTCAGCCTCCCGAGTGCTGGGATTACAGGCCTGCATCACCATGCCCAGCTGAAAATTGATTTTTCTTGACTTAAAATGTAGAAATCCAAAACAAATCTTTTGAATAACAGGTTGACTATCACCAACTGGCTTTAGCTATGCCTTCATTTTCTCCTTTCCTTTATCTGTCCTTTTCCTTTCTTTTCTCATCATGTTAAGAGGACTGGTGAATGTAAGAAGAGAGTACTAAACTGTACATCCATCCTTCATTTTATTTTGTTTTATTTATTCTACTTCGAGACAGAAACTCACAACATGGCTTAAAGTGGCTGCAGGAGCAGCCTCTCGGGTTGCTGGGATGGCCAGAAAATTCCACCATACCTGCTATATTGTTATTAAATCATTAATTATTTGTAAGTTATGCAATTTTCAGAATTATATAGTTGCTACATGGCTTCATAAACTTGCAGATTTTTCTCCTGTACATAATAGAACAGACTGCTGATGATTTTTGTCATTTTGATTCCAAAAACAAGCCATTTAATTTTTTTCTCTTCTGCATAGACTTTCAAAATAAACCACTTCATTTTTCTCTTTTATGCAAACTTTTAAGAGGAAATACCTAACTGTAAAATTGGTGTTAGTTAATTGACATATAGAGAGGCTATGAATGACACTAACTTAAAGAATTGAATAAACTTAAATTAGACAGGTATATAATAGATAAACCTAACTATTAATATTTTTCTTGCATTTTAATGTAAATTCTATTTTTAATAGAAGGGTGTGGCTAATAGCATATTAATTAATGTTACATCTACAGGATATAGGTCATTTTCTTTAATCGTGTCTATGACCATACCCCCTGAATGCACCCGATCTCGTCTCTCTTTAATTGTGTTTCTTAAACAAAAATTTCCCAAGGTAAACAGAGGTAGTAAAACATGCAGTGTCCTTCTGCCAAGCCCAATAGTTGGCCCATAGAAATAATCTGAGTTTTTTGAGAGCTTGGAATTCACTTACTAATATTTTTAAATTGCTTTATCATATATATATATATATATATATATATATATATATATGTTCCAAAATTATCGAATAGTTCATATGTGTGCTGAGATTTGAAATCTTTTGAGTTTATGAATCTGAGAAAAAATAATCTTAGTTCCTATAGCTAACTCTTAACACATGTGAAATGAAGTCTGGCATGTGGCACATACCTGTAATCAGCACTCAGGAGTAGAAGAGGCTGAGGCAGGAGAATTGCTACAATTTTGAGAACTGTTTAGGTTACAATGTGAGCTCCAGGCAACCTAACTACATAGCAAGACCCTGTCCCAAAAAAAGGACAAAAAAAAAGTGAACTAACATGGAAGAAATTCTGTCTCATTTCATCTTATTTATACTTTATTATCTTATTTGTATGTCCTGGAGCTAAATACATTTTTTGGCAGTGCTTTTAACTAAATGTAACTTCTGTGTGTATTTTTCCTTCTATGCTGATTTTAATGTTAGCATTTCTTAGCACCTGTGCTAGGCTCCGCTAAGATAGCACAGACAAGCACAGAGCCACAGATGCACACGATGATGGGGCTGTGACTAGGCTCGCATTAACGAGACTTTGGCCTGAGTTTCAAAAATAGATCTATACATTGTCTATTAATAAAGCTACATTAAACATGTTACAAAGAATGACATTTTAATTATTAAATAATATTTATTTTAGGAAACAAACATATAAGTTCATGTGATTTTTATGGACATTTTGCCCTATAAATTTAATTGACCCAACAGAGAAGTCTTTGGCTGAAATAATAATCATTGCTGCTTTCATCTTAAGAATAAGATAGATATTATGCAAGTACTCAAAAGAATGAAGTGGATATATAAGTAGAAATTTATAAATTCAGCATAAACTGTTCTGTAGAATACATGTGCAGTCTGCCATATTGGTTTACAATTTTAAAAGAATAAAAATCTGTAAGTTGCATATTACCATTTGTATTGTGAAGGTGTGCATAAATTTCATATGCATAGTGTGTGTGTGTGTGTGTGTGTGTGTGTGTGTGTGTGATTGTGAGAAGGACTCATGCCAAATTTTTAATGCTGAATATCCTAAGCTGGATGATCTGGTCAGCAGAAAGAGCGAGTCAAAATTTTTTAGTTTTTGCTCCACATATTTTACAAAATTTGGGAATTAAAACTACATCAGCATGCAAAATTTTATAATCAGGCAGGTATAAAAATTTGAACTCAGGAAACATTAAATATATTAGATGAGAAGGCTCTAAGATACCCTCAATGTGGAGGTTGAAAACAGGAGGATCACTATGAGGCTCTGTACCAAACACATGTATATATTAATACATATATAATATATAATATAATATATACATATATAATATGCAATATATATATTAGATGAAATGAAATATTCAAGGCTACAACTTTCTCTAAGACTAACTTTCCATGTGAGTGTCTGTGGTCAGTGTCAACATCATCACAAGACGGAAACACTGAAATCTGTGGAAGCAAATATTTCATTCTATACTTAATGAAAATGTAAGTCATAGCATTTTGGAGATGTTGCAGAAATCTCAGCAGGCACAGAACTGAAATCAGGATCATTTCATTCTCAGAATTTCATCTGCATTTGCCGAAGATTTCAAATTGAATAATGGACTGACTGTGTGTGAACAAAAGACCTGTATTTCTTTCATAGTTTTGAAATGACAATAGAATTTGGGGGAGACGCAGGTGGGGGATGCGGGGGAGCTAGGTGACAGCTGGGCATGGGTGTTATGTGAGATAGGGACTTAATGAGATAAGGGAATGTGTATTTTTGTGAGGGGGGAAACTTCATAACATTTTTCATATGAAACATACACAGGAATAATGGAATAGATTATATCTGATGAAATGTGGGCTACAGTAAGTTACTGTTGCATGTCTTCCCTGCATAGAAAAGGAATGAATTGGAGACATTCTCTTATAATGAAAATTGTCTGTATTTTTCTCAATTGAGAGAGTTCATTGAGACTTCACAGAATAGTTTTATTACATATTACATGGGAAGGAAAAAAAAACATTATTTTTGTTCCAATAACAAGCTTTTATCAGGCACCACAATGCACCTCCTTGGTAGCTGTATCAAAAAGAAAAAAAAATCTGCTGCAGATTCATAGTCAATGTGGAGCTTCTTTCTAAAGTGTCTTTCAGCAGTGGTGTTCAGCAAATGGAGCAAGCATGTATTTTTTTTTTTTTTTTTTTTTAGAAAAATTGAAGCACTTCTTAATGCCACCACCTGTCACAGGGCAGCTTCTCTTGTTTAACTGCTGTTTTTTCATAAATTATATTTTATTTGTTTGGGATTTTTTTTCCCAACTCCTCATTAAAAAGGAGAAATGGAAAGAAAGAAAAAAATGTGAACATCACGCTATTTAATGGTCATGCTCTGGAGATTTTGAAAAAAATAGCAGTCAGCAGATGCATAAAGATAGCAGAATCATCACATATTAACCATTTTTCTGCTTCACAAAGAACCTTGGATCTTGCTTTTTGTTGCAAGCTGTCATCTCGCCCACATTTTCAAGCCTCCAAATATTCCCTTGCAAACCTGGATCATATTTCTCTCTCCTCTGTCTCTGTCCCTGTCCCTGTCCCTGTCCATGTCCGTGTCCGTGTCTCCGTCTCTCTCTGTCTCTCTCTCTCTCTCCACACACACACACACACACACACACTCCTCACTCTCTTTTCTAAACATCTCTTGCAAATGATCACGCTTCTCCAGCAATACCACTGAAGCCACCCCTCGAACTTAGCTTATGTGGACTCTCCTTAGTTTATTCAGGTTCTCTTTATACAAAATAATAGGATTCACCTCTTTTGCATGTTTTTGTTTATAGCTAAGGTTAGTATAGACTCATTTTTTGTTTTCTCCTGGAGAAATATTTGATGACTTTGTGATGTCTTCTTCTCCCAAAGATTGACAGAACTGCTTAAAGTCCAAGCAACTAAGAAGTTTTGGGCCAAGGAGATAGCCCAGTAGAATAAGTTCTTGCCTTGCAAGTGCAAGGTCCTGAGTTCAACCCCTGGTACCAGAAAAAAAAAAAAGTTTTAACTTAACGAGGCATGGTGGTGCACATTTCTTAACATTTGTTATTTCAGCATTGAGAAAACTGAGACAGAAGGATTTGGATTCCAGGCCAGTCAGGGTTATATAACAGAATTTTTTTTCCGAAAAGCAAAATAAAACAACAAAAATGCTTTGCACATTTTTTGTTGTTTATATTGCATATCTGGGATTATGTTTAAGATCATGTGCACATTAAAAGTCTCTGCATTTTTTATTGTTGTTACCTTTGAGGCGAAGCACAAGCATTTCTTAAGTATGATACTAACTCTTTCAAATATGCAATGGTGGTCAGCACGAATGCTCCCTCTCTACCCATGGTACATGTTGTACAAAAAAACAAAAGCTAGATTGAGACGTGGTGATACTGCTGATATCCTGTGTCCTTTTCCTATGTTTTTATAATCTGTTCATTCATAAAGGAAACCATTGCATCTTCTTCTATGATTTCAAAGTTGCATTATCATCCAGCTCCAGATAACTTCTTCACATATTTTGCTTTAGGTTATTTGCTGCACAAAAGTTGAAGACCCAGCCGTCGTTCAGTTGGGTGCCACTGCTGGTCATATGCTGATCTTCTCGGTCCTGGTAAATGCTTGGGGCATGAACTCCAGCTCCTGGGTCTTCCTATTCTGCCGCTCCTCCCACCTTTTCACTTACACTTGATATTGGAACCATCCTACATCTTAAAACATTTGAAAGTTATAAGACTTCAGTGCCAAAATACTGTCTTAATTATGACCTTGGTTCATATTATATTAATTATTTTAGAGAAAAATAGCAAAAATCCTTAATAAAGCAGTTAGTAAGCCTGCAAAATTACAGGCAAGATAAATGCTAAAATCTTGAAAGTAATGTCTATTTAACCCATCTAGTTCCAGGCCAGTCATCTGAATTTTATCAGGGTCTAAATCTATGTTCACTTTTTTCTTGCTTTTCTTTTCATATATCTTGACTCATTATGCATATGCTTAACTTTTTGTCTTTTCTTTACATTTCTGAAGTATATATCATAGTGAATATAAATCTGTAAAGCATGTTAATGACATTCACCAAGATTGCTGTCACACCATTCATTATTTTCAATTTATTTTTTATTTAAGGAAAGGTCTACAGGTTGTTCAGGGTCTCTCTAATAGATCGGACTCATAGTAATCCAACTGTTTACAGCTTCCCAGGAGCTGGGATGACAGGTTTGTGCCACCACCCCCAATCTCAATTGCTGTCTCAGCACTTTCCAGAGATGCGGCAGGCCAGGAGATCTAACCCCCGGCCCCTGCGACTGCTTGCAGGCACTTTAATCTGCTGAGCTATTTGGCCAGCCCTACACTGCTTATTTTAATTGTCGTATTTTTCACTTTATAAATGTTCCACAGTTTGCTCATCTGCCATGTTATGAAAGGTCTTTGTGTTGTGTCCATGTCTTTTGAATAATATTAATTCATTTTGTACATGTACAATATTTGTGTTTGTGTTTATACCTGAAAGGCAAAATCCTGGTCCACATTGTGAATATCTTAGCTTAGAAAGTATGCTCAAAGTATTGTTAAAGAGCTGAGTACGCTGGAAAATGCCTGTAATCCCACTCTCTGACATGATAAGGCAGGATAATTGCAAATTTGAGTCAGAACTATGCATGCAGTTTGGCAGGTTAGTAGGAGCCCATTTCAAAATTATAAAAAAGAGATAATTTTTGAAACAGCAATCCCCAATCCCCAAAAAAATTTAGGGTTCTAAAAGTTTTCTAGTTGCCTAGTTGTGGCTGACTCAATGCTTTCAATTCATTCAGGGCCTTTACTCTTCATAGTCATTTTGACTTGGGGGAAATGTCAGAAATGCCAAATCCAGTGAGTAAGGTGGATAACGCAACTGCTGTACGAGTTGTATCTTTTTGCCACACTTGGCAAAGATACTCAAGAAAGAGGACTTCTGAAAAAGAAGACATATATAGGTCCGTATTTTTATCCCTTGATTTGAAGAAAGATTTCTCAAACAGAACTCAAAAATACTTGACTAAAAAATAAAAACCTGATTGACAGTTTCTTGCCAAGAACAATTCGTCATTCCAAGATACATTAAAATACAAGTCAAAATCTCAGAAGAGATATTTGTAGGACATGTAATAAGGGGATAATGTCAACACTGTGCAAAGAATTCTTTTAGAAGCAACAATAAGCAGAGGACGAACTACCCTAAAGGATGAATACAAAGAAAGGTGAACATAGATCCATAGAAACATGTATTGAAAATAAGTGCGGGGAAATGTATTTAATTCAGTAATAACTACAGGAATGCAAGAAAGGATGAGAATAAAATGGAATTATTAGTACTATTGGACTGAATAAAATAACCAGGTGTAAAAAATCTATTTTTTGTGGGACTGGGGATTGCTCTTTCAAAAATTATTATTTTTCTAAATTTTGAAACTGGCTCCTACTAACCTGCCAAGCTGCATGCATAATTTTAGACCCAAGTTTACAAATTTCCTACCTAAACCTGTCAGAACAGTGGGCCTGTAGGCAGGTTCCAGCATACCCAGCCCTTTGCCAATTTTTTTAGCATACTTTTTAAGCTAAGGCATTCACAATTTTAGGAGACTTAGTGGCAGCAATTTTAATGTAATGAATTATTAGAAATTTAATCATTTATCATATTTTTTATCAAACCCATCATATGTATACTGACTTGGCTCTTCACTACTCTTCCACTAAACTTCCTGTGTTAGGTTATTGAGACCCTGAAGTGAGGCATTTTCTCTTGCCAATTCATTGTTCTCACTTCCCGTATCACCCGTATAAACCAGGCTGTTTGTGTTCTTCTGCAATTGGAGCATCGTCTGGTGGCTAAAAGCGTAACAGTTTTGATCTCTCTAGATTGTGAAGAACTAACTGGAAAAACATTTCCTCTGCAGCATAATATGGAAGTAAGGGTCTCTATTCTAAGTTTCTTAGATCCAGTGGCTCCCACCTTCTGAAAAACGGAAGAAAAACAAAGAAAGAATAAAAACAAAAAGCACAACTGGTGAACCAATAAGTCTTTCCTTAAGAGGAGTGGAGATTTCTTAGCTAGCTGTCAAATTAGAGAAGGGGAGCTCTTTCTACCACTAACTCTCCTCTGACAATAGAAAGAGCAAGGTATTTAAAATAAGGAAATCTACAGAAAACCCATCAAGTTAGTTGGGAGAGCTAAGCCATGCTGGAGTTTCAGGCCACGAGAAATAAAGGTTGTTGTCTTCCTCTGATGCCAACTCAGAAAGCGTGTTCCTTTCTTATCTGGTGGCACTCTAGATCTGGCTTATGAAAATCTCTTTATATTTTATCTCTGTCTTCTAACGAAAATTCCTTACAACCAAGTGTTTGTCTTTGACTACATTATATACAAAACTGATTACAAGAGCTACAGCCAATTAGTGGTCTTATATCATCATGATCAGAATTACTTTAAGTGTAGGTGTCTATTAACCTGACAACTTAAATCCACCCGATAAACAGAGAATAACTTACTATAAAATGTCTCTAAATATTTATGAATTGTCATATTCTTTAAAATATGCTACCAATGTGGTATAGGACCTTTTTCAGGAGCACATATAATTTTATATAGTGGGAAATGCAATCTAAACCATTATTTTTAAAAAGGTTTCCATCCTTATAATCATTTTACGATTGGAATCTCCAGGAGTAGTGGTGCACACTATAACACTAGCATTTTGGGAAGTTGAGGCAAGTTGATCAAAAGTGTGAATCCAGCCTGGGAAATTTAATGACTTAGCCACATCCTGTTTCAGAAGATAATAAAGGCCTGGGGCTATAGCTCAGTGGGAAGGTACCAGGCTCAGTACACAGTTCTGAAAAAATTTAAACACCCTAAAATTTAAATACATTGCTTCAAAAGCTTCTCTCTTGTGTAGTCCCCCAACTTTATAATTTAATGAGTTTTGAGACCTCTTCTATCATATAGATACTAGTACTCTATAGTCTGGCCTTATATTTCAATGTACAAGCTTTTTTACGATATTAATTAAAATTACAGTTTGTTCTATGATGTTCTTCAATGCTAATAATCTCTTAGATATAAATTGAAAATGGCAACTTAGAAGAGTTCAGCATAGTCAAGAAAGAGATTACTTGCTCAGAAAAATCACGTTCCTTTTTATTTGGTCTATATCTCAAGGCTTGTTGGAGCTTTCTTTTAAGCCTGTTGTCATAAGAAATCTTGGGTTCTTGTTGACTGGATGTGGTGATCTCACTTTTGGTTGCTTTAGCTATTTCCTTTGTATTGGGCACCTGACATTCTATCAAGTTCAAGATACCTTGTCTTGTTGCACAAGACATATTTATATTGCATTATTAAGAAATAAATGACACTGCCAATTATAGAAATGAGAAACTATTGATCCTAAAGTGTGTTCTCATTTCAAAGGCACTGTGAAGGCCTGGGTGCCATGCACGTGATGGGATGGTGTTTTCTCACTTGGAATGCAAGAAACAAAGAGTTCCTTTCCTGTTGGGAGTGCATGAAGTTTTACACCAGTATGATGTCTACCACTGTCATGTCAACTTTCCTTAATTTCTAGATCTACTGACTTCAGGGCACATACAGAAATTCCTGTTCCCATCAGCTTATAGCATTTAAGGACACCTGGATCTCCAAAACAGAGTTTATCCTGAGACTCTGTTTTGAAAAAAATTTGCTTTTGTGACCATAATTCTGGATTTTTCTTGACCACATCCACCTCCATCAGTTTTTTTCATCCTTCTCCTTCCCCTTCTCCTTATATTTCCTCTGTTTGTTATTACTATTCGCAGTACTAAGGATGGAGTCCAAGGCTATACCCTGGCATTTTTATTCATTATTTTCAGAAGGATCTTGCTAAATTGTACAGCCTGGGCATAAACCTGCAATCTTCTTTCCTAAGCCTATGAGAGATCTGGGATTACCACCTTATACCACCATGTATGGCTTATTTTTTCCCTTAACTTGCCAGTTGGTTCCTGGATGTGAAGATTATACTAAGCCTCGTCTAACATTATCAGGGACTTGGAATTTGGTATAGTTCTTGCTACCTGTTTCTGTGTGGGTTTGGGAAAAATTCTTTGATCTTACACTTAGGCTGGACTACTCTTAAGACGACCATCTGATGCCCTGGTTGCTCCAAGACCTAGCCTCACCCATGCCCAGACTACTTCCTCAGACCTCCTACTGTAATGAGCAAAGTGGTCCCCCTGCTGCCTCAGTTCCTCCATTCATCTTCTGGGTTCTCCCCTCCAAAAAGAAGCATTTGAACCTTACAGTCCTTGCAGCCATACCAGGTCATATGTTTCTAACTTTAAAATGAATTGTGCTGAACTGGGAGTCACAGTTCTGATCATCATAACCAGAATAATTAATTTCCCACTTCCAGCAACATGAGGTGCTAATCTAATGACCAAAAACCAATTATGAACAGGTGAAATAATTTATCTTCCCTGCATGCTTTCTGACACCTGTGTCCAATGTCTTCCAATTAATGTTGTAGCATTCTATGCTTATAGAGATTTGATGACTGCTGCCACCACAGAGTTGCCTTGCTCTGTCTCAGGCAGTTGTGGAATGTGAATTTCCTTCTGAAAATCCAGGCCCACGTCACCACTGCCCTCTCTATTTTCTGTCCTTCTTTATAAACTGCAGTCACTTGACTAATTCTTCTCGGTGAAAGAAGGAAGAGAAAGAGGAAGAGAAATGGAATTACCAGAGCAATTTTCCCTTCTTCTTCACAGAGACTGCATAGAAGAGAAATGGAAAGCACCACTGTTCAGTGTAAATGGTACCCATTGCTCTCTTTAGGAGTCCTTAAAATATAGTAGAAGCAGCATTTCGTTAGCACTGGAAGGCTTCATGAACCAAAACTGCCTTCTTTCTTTACTCAGTAGCTCTTAGACCTTCAAGAAGTCTTCTAAGCCTTTTGAATCTTAGTTGCTTGATTGCCATGTAGGGGTGAACACATCCACTTCATGAGTTGGACTAGCTCACAAAATTGAAACAAAAATGATGTCATAAAATGAAAAAGATAATGAGTTGTAAAATTTTAAGCACTTGGAAAGGGAAATGATTCATCAACCTAGTTAAGAACTAGGGCTGGGGAGATAGTTCAGTGCCATATGTGCCCGTCTGGCAAGCACAAAATTCGGGTTCAATCTCCTGTACCTCATACTGTGGCTGCCCCAAAAACCCTAGCACTAGGAAGGCTCAGACAGGAGGATCACCAAGTCTGAGCTGTGTAGCAAGACCCTGTATCAAAATTATCATCATCATCATCATCATCATCATCATCATCATCATCATCATCATCGACCTGGTCACATAGTGTCCATTTTTCATGCTCTTTACTCTGGTCCCAATATCCTAACCATCTTGTTCACTCTGGAATCCATGACATTGCCTGTAGGTGACTGTGCATGGGTGTGTGCTGTAACTGATGACAAGCAGTTGTCCCTTATGAGCTGGTGATATGTTAGAAAGAGACATAAGAAATAGTGAAATTGCCTAAAATGCAGAATACACATTTGAAGCTTCTGCATCTGTGTTCAAAATGTGAGATTCAGGGCTGAGCTGTGGATCCACACTCTTCCTCCAGCCGCACTTAGCTGGGAAATGCTCTTCAAGCCCAGGCTTCTCTGCAGCAAGAGCCGTGCAGTGGTGCTGTTTGTGTGCAAAGTGTTTCACATCCCACAAACAGTCCCGTTGTACCTCTTCATTCATGTGCATCCCTGGGTTTCCATAAAATCTGTTTGCATGCACAAAATGCTCACTCCTCAGACTCTTTCTTTGCATGATCTCTGAGTAATGGTCAATCCTATTTGTGTTATATTTATGAAACTCCTTCAATTTCCCAAAGAAGAGAATCTGTTGTTTTCCTAAGAAATTTATTCAACTTAATACAGATTTTATACTTCTTTAAAATCCCAGACCGATCTCATTTTTAGCTTTTTTAAAATGAAGAAGCCTTTATTTCTGACATCCTTGTGAATACAGTACATCCTTTGGACATAATGAGAATATGAATCAACAACTCTCAATCTGATCTGGTCCTAATTCAATTAAATCATTACCTTCTTCTCTTTCAATGATGTATTTGCTTGTAAAAAAAAATCATGCCATGAATGTGTTAAATGGTCATTTTTAGATAGTGTGAGCATCTAAAGAAAAAGAAGAAAAACACCATTTAATGCTAAAAGGGGGAATAAATTGCTGATCTTTTTTTTAACAAATGGCTGGGAGGGTTATAATGTATTAGATTTTTTTTTTGCAGAGGTAATCTTAGATGTGGAGTGAATGAAGTGAAGTCTGTTATCAATCCATAACATCTGCCGCAGTGTCAAGTGATGAAATGGGTGACTCCAGAGCCCAAGACAGCTGGGACGGCTTTCTTAATGCAGGAGGGTATTGTGCAAACAAACAGGCGCTGATACGGTCTATGGTTGTCACAATTATTCAGGCTGGTGATACATCTTCCCGTATTAGCTGCTTGAGCAGTCCTATTTCTTTTAAAACTAAACTACTGTATAACAATCACCAACCTAGCCTATAAGTCAATGAGTACAAATAGAATAAATACCCTGGAAATAAAAAATAAATATAAATTAAAATTTATCACTAGAGCAATAAACTGCAAAACAGATGCCAGATGAAACAAAATAAGACAGAACACCTAGAGCAATAGCCTTTGAGAAAATAAGCAAACAGATCCAAGCCTCAACTTAAAACAAAATAAAAGTGTGCACAAGTAGCAATTTCCCTTGCTCTTTGTCATGTTAGAGGTTCAGGTGTCTTTCAAGTTAATGATATAAAAGCACAGTTTCGAGCATCTGATTTTAATTCACACTTTTGTTGAGGCTTGTGATCAACACTGCAGGAATTGTTGCAAAGAGTGCTGAGGAATATACAATAAGGATGGCTAAAGTTTGTACGAAATTAAGAAATGTATTAATTGGAAATGTGTTATTCACTTACATCTGTATCTACAGGAATATTTAATAGTACATAGAAGCTTGCTTTTACCTAGATATGCTTTCTTGTGGATAGAGAAATATTCTGATTATACTTGAAAATTTTATAGCACTCACCCATGAAGGTCCTCAACTTCTGGTTTAATTACATTATAATACATTCTCAAATATAACCTAGTTTTTGTTTTGTAAAAGATCTAGAGCCCAATGCAAGCATAATTATACATTCAAAATTTCTGTGCACTGAGTATTGGAAGGAAAAAATCATGAAACCTTAAATCTCATAACATTTAACTTAATAATTGTGCAAAGATAAAAGTAGTAACAGAGATGTTAAAATGTTTCTGAAACATCATACCCTAGTTGGCTACTGGAATGAATAACATACACATTTTCTATGTATATCTATTTCCAAGTCAAGTTCAGGGCCCATGGAAGCACCAAAATATACAAATCAATGCCTTTGTTAGGATAGGATTATACATTATTCATTATTGTATCTTTCTGAATACATATGCAGTGCTTGAAAGGAGCAGACATTCATGAAATGCATGTGGATATTAGATAGATAGATAGATAGATAGATATAGTCAATATATAAGATCTCTCTCTCTCTCTCTCTCTCTCTCTGTATATATATATATATATATATATATATATATATATATATATATATACACACATATATACCTTAAGGCATGCTATATAACCTCAATTATCTCAGAAGTCACAGAGCTATTTCCTTTCCTAACACAGGGCATCATTGTTCACTCATTCATTCTGTTAACAAGTGATGATTATGCTTTACTATCTGGCTTTCTCAGTTCTTCATATTAAGATTAAACAGCCAGTGGACAAAACAGAAATCATTCTTTCCCTTAGGAAGCATACAGTGTCATGAAAACATTGTCCATAATCTTAAGTATTGGAAAAAAAAAAGAAATTCAGGGAAGGAAATCTGTATACAAAACAGAAATTGATCTAGTTTAGCAAGAAGACAGTAAAACTATAGGCTGTTTTTATCAGGCACTAGTCTTCACGATGAGGTTTGGAGGGGATGCAGGAGGTATATATACAAAGAAATGAGGCAGAATATATTTCTAGGCCATGAGAAGAGGACATGCATCAGAGAGAATAGGCCAGGTGACTTCACACGTCACCTTCAGCCAGTGGAAGGGTCCTGGCATGGTGTCAGGGTGTATCCTGCTTGCATAGTAAAAATGGTGATAATCATACATGTGTAATGCAGTTACTTCACTATAACTCTTCATCCTCCTTTCTTTGATTATTTTTAATTTTTCTTCTATTAATTTTCTTTTTTAAAAAATTTAATCACTTATTTTATTGTCCTATCTGTTTTATTCCAGTGGGAAAGCACACTCTCTGTGCTTTCCCACTGGAATAAAAGCTACACAGTGGAGGATATCTGCTTTTCTGCTGTGCTCTGAGCCCCTCAGCCTTTGGAATAGCTCCCACAGGCACCATACACAATCATGAATCAGAACTTAAGCTCCTCTTCCTCCGTAAGGCAGGGCGCATGCTGCTGTCGGCCTGGTCAGCCCGGCTCAAGGCCAGGTGGGTTTCCAGCAGGTGCGGCAGGCAGCTCTGCAGAGGCCAGCGGCCGGGAATGGCGTCAGCCTCTTGTGGGCACATCCTACTAGCAAGAGCTAAAAGGTGAGAACACCTCAGGTGAGGAAAGGTCATGCAGTCCTGGAGAACGGCCATGTTTCCGCAGAGAAAAGGAGGCTATATTTTATGGAATAACACAATAACACTTTGACCATGAAAACATCAGTGAAACCAAGGAAATTTTTCTCATTTTTTCCTTGCAAAGGAATTGATGCTGCTCTCTGAGGCAGACGGTAAGGAAAACACAAGGTCAAATATTAGTTCTAGATTAAATTATCAGTATATACTTTCTAAATATTACAAGTGCAAAATTATAGATGAGCATAATGTTGGGTTCATTGAATATTTTAGTAGTTAATTGTATGTGGTATATTTAAGCATTAAACATTTTAAATGAATTTTTACTAAGAAATCAATCACAGAATAAATTATGCAACATATTTTCTGCAACCTATTTTAATGTTAGTTATAGACAAAATTAGCTTTGTTCCTTAAAAAATTATAAATGTAGAAATAATATCTCTAGAAAGACACATGAAAAATAAAAACCTAAATTATTTTCCATTGATATGGGATATATTTAGTATTCCTTATTCTGTTTTGCTGAGATTTATACTTAAAATAAGTTTTTCTCTGTAGTTTATAAATTTAAAGTAATTTTCGTGCAGTTTTTACAGTCTGAACAAGTAGAAGAATCTTTCTAGCCTTCTTGGAAGGGGAGGAGAAATCATAATCAATAAGTGACAAATGTATGTCAGGACATTATAGTTTTAATTTTCTAAATAATATTGCGGGATGAATATCATTAAATAGGTTTCTGAGTATTTTAGTAGTGTTTCTACTATCATCTAGCTTATAGGCAGTAAGTCCAGGAGTGGAATCTGGAGTAGTCCAAATCCAAAGGCAGAGCTTTTCAAAATAGACATTCATTCATTCATTCATTCATTCATTCATTCATTCATTCATTCATTCATATTTTTATTTGACACTCTTTAACATGTTTCTGATTGCTTAGGGAAAAGACCATGACTATTTTCTTTAAGTTGTTTCTTAAAAATTGTTTTTTAAAGGGCCAGCCAGATAACTCAGTGGACTAAAGTGCCTGCGTAGGCAGAGCGCAGCGGCCAGATTCAATCCTCAGCGTGCTGTGCCCACCCTGCTGTGGGAACGTACTGACAAGGCAACTGAGACTGGGTGTTTTAGCAAGCGCCTGTAATCCCAGCTCTTGAGATGCTGAACACAGGCAGATCACTAGGAATCCGATCTGTATAGTGAGTGAGACTCTGTAGACCCTATGCTAAATACATTTTTTAAAAATTATTTTTAAAATAAAACCCCTGATAGTTTGAACTGTAAAACATAAAAATAAAAAAATAGAAGCAAAGTGAAATGAGAGCCCGTGCACCTTGCACAACACCAGTGGAGGTAAACACTCAAGGGAAGCTCGTTTAATGAATGAGAGAGTGAAGACTTGCATGTTGAGAACCTCGCCTTCCAAGCCTTTCCTAGAGATACCACAGATGGAAGCAGACGTGGAAATACAGACAAGCTCTCTTTACACCTAGGAGTTGAGAGAAAATGTGAGGGAATAACCAGGACATTTTCAAGAAGTGAAGGAGAAATATAAGCAGGATATGTTCAGGAAATTAAAGGTAATTTTCAAAATTGTGAATGCTCATGAAGCATCACAGGTTGAATGGGTAGATTGATATCATCTGCAATGATCACCCCCCAGCACGGGTGCTGCACCGCGATGTGCACGCATGAGAGGCAGGGTGCCTACCGAGCAGCCTTCAGTCCGCAGCTCTTACTGATGACAATATGAAGACACAACGCTTCGCAGAAAGTCAGCACTATATTCAGAGAGTGATTAGATAGATAGATAGATAGATAGATAGATAGATAGATAGATAGATAGATAGATAGAAGATAGGTGGATAGATAGATGATATACAATAAAGATAGACCAATAGATGGCAAATATAATTTCCTTACATGTCTGTTCTACAATTTCTTCCAGGGTATTTCTTCAATGATAGATCATAATTTGGATACAATTCATTCCAGAATGATGTAATATAAACTGAAATTCCTGAGATTACCAAATTACCGAAAGCATCTTTACCTTTACTTTGTATCAGAGATCTTTTCAGGATATGAAAATATTAATAACTATTATTGCAGCAGAATATATCGATACACTTCCTTTTGCCTTTCTCCTCCTTTCCCCAGCCCCTTCTCCTTCCTTCCCCTCCTTGCCTTCCTCTCTCCTTTCTTTCTTTTTTCCATCTCCTTGTTTTTCTCCTTTGTCCCAGTCCTCCTTTTCCTAGTTTCTCCCTCTTTTCCTCTTTCAGTTACTTTGAATTCAATTCTTCTATTATAACAAGGGTGATATTTTAAAATATTTCTCAAGAGTTACACATGTAAGGATTTCCTCTCATGTTTGTAATACTTTGGTGGTATTTTAAGATTAATATTTTTTAAAATTTCATTTAAATAATTTAATTAACATTTTAATTTACTTATATGAATAATTCATAAAACATGGCTTATTTATTTATTTGACTTGTTTTGGATATATGAAATTGAAGCTGCAATAGTATCCATTATGAAACTCAGGCTAACCTCGAACTACCAGCAATGGTTCTGCCTCACCTTCTCCAGTGCTGGTATTACAAGGATATGTCACTGTGGATGGCAAAATACAGCTCATTTTAAAGATGGCTATTTAAATGGAGGGATGAAAACAGACTCTGATGCTTCAAAAAATGTCAGCTAAACTTCATTATTTTAAAAAAGCAAATACCTTTTGGTATTGCCCAATTATTTTATTTGCAAATGCATTACAAACTGATACAGGGGACTGTATGCTTCAGGTTGCTGATTTCTAATGTATAATTGGAAATCACATTTGAATGGTTAAATCAACTTTGTAGATTAAAATTGATTTTTGATAAGATAAAGTCTTAAAACAAAATAGATTAGGATGAATTATATAAGACTACATTGCTTAGGAAAAGTGAAAGCTTTATCATATAAAACTTTTTTTACATGTGAGCTTTGAGATTTAGTCATTATGTATTTCTTACATTGGGGAACAAAAATGTTTAAAAATATATATCTAATGTAGATGCTGATAATTTCTGGAAGTTTAAACTTGTACAAGGTCAATATACTAGTGATATGGACCATAGAGCTGACCACAGAATAGACGTCTTCCTGGTTGTGCAGTGATTATGCAAGTTATAATGCTATAGATACTGTGTGATAGGTCATTTACCTGCTCCAGGGCATTTCTTCAGTGGCAATTTGTTTTAATATATAATGAAACCCATCATTCTTTCTAAAACCAAATATGCATTTCTTGCTGGAAGTTGGCCATAAATGTGTTCTTTTTTTTCTCAAGTAATGAAAGATAGATAAAACTGAATTGGTATCACTGTAGAATGTATTTTGTCCCATTTATTATCTTGAGAGATTTTATGACACCATCAACAGTGGTTGCCCTCCAGCCTTTTATCACAGGCATTTTTGTCAGCATTGGTGACTGACTATTCACGGCATTCAGAATTTTCCAGAATTTTCCAAACTCCATTTTAAGCACAACCAGACTGAATCTCCAATCCATATTATTTTCTTATCTTTTTAGTTGGTTTCAGCTGACAATGGAAATTGCTTTACCCATATTGTTATTTGTTCTGAATCTGCTGAGGGCTTAAAGTGAATGACATCTATTTAAAAAGTTAGTGTAAAGCAGAAAAGAAATGAGATTTCTTCCTCTTTTTCTCAATCTACCCAGCTCCCTGCATATTTCATTGCGAGGCATGCAGTAATTATTACATCATTTGGGTTTCAATACAATGCCCATGTTGCTGAATTGTGAAGCAGGCCACTGATAAAGTCTTTTGATTAGTCACAGACAGCATCTGTGGATGTCAGTTGTATTCACTGCTGGCATCTTGAAGGAAGTCAGTTCCTGAGGAACTTTATGTACTCTTGCAGTTAATTACAATTCACATGATCCAAAGATTGAGTTGAGTTGATGGGTGCCAGTATCCTCTCAGCCTGCTAAACTGATGAGTCTGAAAATTCTAAAGGTGCCTTAGGCGACGTGAAAAGTAGCTACAGCTGCCTTCTAATTTGTACTGGGAAGTCGGGATCATCTTGCATTTGGCACTTTGACTTGACAGGGTCCCAAATCATACCAAATAGAACCTTTCCCACCAATGCAACACTCTGCCTGCCTCTGCACAGTGCTTTCCTGTACCATTCACCATCCTTCAGGGTGTTGGGAGGGATTCAGGAAGTGAAGACAGGTGCAGAAAGAGAAGCAGGAGTATCTGGTGATTAAGGGCTCTGCAGCCAGGTTGCCTTGGCTCAGTGTTGACTGAGCAGCCTAGTTGGTGGCTTCTCTGTGTGTAGCTGTCTCTTGAGTAAGATGCAAACAATCCTAGTAGGTAAAGGGAGGTTTGTGTAAGGGCTGTGAGTGACCAAATGCGTAGCAATTGCGTAGCAAGTGGAACAAAATTCTGGCTGTTACTGAGTGTACATGCTGTGGATGCGGGACATTTATTCCTCATTAGATGACACCTAATGACACTGGCTGTTACCCATGAAGAATAAATGACACTCATAAGCTTTGATGCAGGAAGTTTAGGAGGACTAGGTCTCAGGTGTATGAAGTGGATATGAGTAAAGTTGTAAAATGAAGAGGTTGGCAACCAACTAATGATGAATGAGGAGAAAGAAAAAGTCGCCCTGGACCAGAATGGCCATCATGAAGACTGCCATTTGAGAAGTAGAGACTTCAAAGATTTGCTCAGAGTTGGTTCACAGTTTTATTCTGCCTATTCATTAAGCTATGAGGACACTGTCTTTGGAGATTAAAGGAATAGTAACAGGTGAAGTTATATTTTTCTTCTCATTTCACACACCGTCTTTCCTTGTGTTACCAGGAATCATACTGAGAAAGGAAGCCAGGAAATGATACATTCTTCAAATATTCTAGAAGAAATTATACAAATATATGTGAATTTTTCTTTAAAGTAAGCAACTTCGTTCTAATGACTGAAAAGTAATCTTATAAAGCTATTATTCATATAAAATATAATGGATAGCTCTTTCAGCTATACTAATACTGCTGTTCCAATTCAAAATATTTTTAGAAAAACAATTTTTTGAGTTACCTTCATAGTCAACTTCAAGCTGCTCAAAGAAGTCACTGATGTCCAACAAATACTAAAAGAATGTGTTGAAGAGATGCATGTTCATACTCATGCCAGGTTTTCACAGTAGCCAAGATGTGAAGTGAACTTAAATATTTATCAGTAAATGAATACATAAAATGTAAATTATACATTTAGGGTGGAATTGTGTTCTGCCTTACAAAAGAAGAAAATCCTGTCTCTTATAGGAAAAAAATGGATGAACCTAGATGATGTTATGAGTGAAATATATCAAGCTGAGAAGCAACAGAATCTCATGATCTAACTTTTGCATGGAGTCCACAGAAGTCTCCTTTATGGAAGCACAAGTAGCATGATGATGGCCAGGGGCTTGGAGGTTGGATTTTGGTTAAAGTAAACATTTCAATTCAACTGGAGGATTAAATCCAAGATCTTCTGTGCATCTTGGTAACTATGGTTAAGGACAATAAGTTATTTACTTAAAAATTTGCTGAATCCTTCAAATGTTTTCAACACAAATACACAGAATATGTGAGAAAATGCATGGCTTAAAAGCTTGAGTCATTCCATCCCTGTGTATAAAAGTGTTGTGTTACATAACTGAAATATATACATTAAACTTCTTGATTTAAAAACATGTAAAAAAAATCAGTTGTTCTAATTTAATTGCTATACTTGCGATTTCATTGCATTTTAAAAATAATCTGCCTTTCTTGATCTGAATATTTCTAGATCGCAAGTCAGGCTATCAAGCTACAGCTATTTACCACCTTAGAAAATATACCATCTGTCTCCAAAGCATTGAACCTTGGTCCAAATACTTGTGTGCACAAAGCCAGATTGTAAGTATCCCACATTTTGCAGGTTGTATAGTCTTGGCACAATGGCTCCGTGCTGTAGTCACAAAGTAAAAGCAGTCTAATAAAATATGAAAATATATGCTTATGTCTGAATTCCAATAAAACTTTATTTATAAAGACAAGTTATACAGCTGAGGAGATAGGATGACCTTCTAAACACCTACCTGGCAAGCATAAAAACCTGGGTTCAGTCCCTGGTACTGCATGCTATGCCAGCCCTAGGACCATAGGTGAGCCTTACCAGCCACCAAAACCAGACGTGGTGGCACATGCCTGTAATTCCAGTTCTGGGGCGGCTGAGATAGGAGGATCACTATCAGTCTGAGCTCTGCAGCAAGACCCTGTACCAAATACATAAATAAATAAAGATTGAAAAACAAGTTATGGGCCAAATTTTGCCAAATATTGGCCTACTCAACTTATCCTCTTTGATGTAGAGGACAATGATTTATGCCTCAAAATGAGGACTAAAAGAAGACACATTCCATCTGACACATCATAGATGCTCAATAAGCATGTGTATTTTATTCTATTCTATATATTGCTAGTAGAGAACAATCAGTTTTGTTTTACTCGATGTGTGCATACATAAAGCATAATTTGATTATTTTCACCCACATTATCCCTTTATTTTCTCCCCTCTGTCCCAATCACCTTCCTCATATTGAAAAGTCTGCCTTCTAGCTTCTTGTCATCTCTTGTAAATAAAAAAAAAAAAAAAAAAAAAAAAAAAGACAGACTGGGCATGGTGGTGCATGCCTGCAATCCCAGCACTTGGGAGGCTGTAAACAGGAGGATCACTATGAGTCCATTCTATGCAGTGAGACCTTGTAGACTCTGTAGACCCTGTCCTAAAATACCAAAAAAAAAAAAAAAAAAGACTTCTTTCCTGCCCGGTAGCTGTAGCATGTGACAATCACATAGAGTTGGACCCAGAGGATTGTTCAAGTGATGTATCTAATTAATTATGCCACTTGCTAAGCCTCAGATCTCTCATCTATCAAATGGGCCTAGTTTCATTACCTTAAGGAGCTTTTCTAAAACTTAAATGCGATAAATTATGTAAAACTTCTGCCAGAGAGAAGGTGAAAACAAAAAACAAAACAAAACAAAACAAAACAAAAACCCAAGTGCTTTAAATCCTTTTTGGGATTTCTATTTCAAATGGCTCTTTGAAATGCTTTATACCCAAAGGCAGATAAGTCACCATTATTATTTCTCATCAACATGAGTAGATTTTGGAATTCCCAATTGTTCATTGGCTAGAAATCAGGATCCTTGAGACAGATATTCGGGTGCCTTATCTTTAGTTCTCATACAACTTTAGAACTGAAACCAATGTCAAGATGAGCCCATCGTTCTCCTTTTACAGGCAAAGAAACTGAGCCTCTTTGAGATTGAATGACATGCCCAAAGTCTCTCAGTAGCTGAATGGAGAGTTCATACCAGGACTCCACTCTCATTACTCTTAGCCCAGGGTTTTTACACAAAGCTCTCCCACCTTATTTTATTGGTTTTCATGCTGAGGAAGCCTTAAATCAGGTTTTACTCTATTTGGCCCACCTGATGATGCATAGTAAGGTTACCAAGTGCAGAACTGCTTCTCTTATTTACATTACACAGGAAGTAGCTCTGGCCAGTCACAGGGAAGAGCAAGTAGGGAGGATTTCTTATTACCCCTCCAGCATATAAAATGAGGTACTCCACAGATAGAGTGGCTAATATTCATTGCTTCGGATAGGGTTTCGGTGGCTTGTCTGAGTGTGTGCCTGCATTCCACTGTATCACGCCTTAGAGGACCCGTGACATCCTGCACAATGTACTTCCCGACTGATTTAACTTAGAAAATGTCACTGAACCAACACCAGGCTTTTATGGCATTTTGAACCCACTGAACAATGACTTGACATTTAGAGCTGCTGAAAGCAGAGCCACATGGTATCTGCACTGTGCACACCCCGGATAACACCCCTCTCTGGTTCTGCACGCCCCTTTCCCCTGGACCCTCCGTCATCATTACCCTTATTACTGACTTTATTCTCTATTTTGTGCCCTTAATAAGCTCAACTTTGCTGGAGCTACCTTAACTTTCAATGAAATCTTCATGACCTTTAATACAACTTTTAGTGCTTTCCATGTTTGTTTTGCTACTTCTTTACCTACTCTGAACTTCCCATAAAAACAGATGTGGAGAAATCTAAAGATTTACCAAATAATCTTTCAAACAACGAAAGGCACATTTGTTGGCTAGATTTGGAGACTAATTTTTTTTCAGTGCACAAGTATATCAATTACATATGACATTTTTGCAATTGCTGTCAACCTCACATGCTTATTATGTATTGCACATATTAAGGGATATGCCTATAAGTAACAATATTTAGGAGTTTTAATCCCCATTTGGCACATTAGTTTACCAATAACAAAAACCCTCATTTTAATTTAATCAAACCTATCATATTTAGAGTCTATGGTTAATTTAAATAGTTGATGTTAATAGAGGTTTTTTATGTATAGTAATTTTTACATGGATAAATTTGATGTATTTACCCATTGTTTTCTATTCTCTTCCACACTGGGGTTTCCTTTTGGATTAAAGCAACCAATCAAACACATTTCTAATAAAATGTCAAGTGAGTACCTTTCTGTGTTTGTATGGGGAGTTGTAAGAATATGTTTCATTTTTCATTTATGTTTCTGAAAAGTTCAGTGTGCTATTAATATGGGGACTAAGTGATCAATAATTAAATAATCAATAAACGTGTAGACCTTGTGCTTCCACTGCCTACTATCGTGTACAGTATTTCCTTCCAATGCAAAAATCTTGCTAAAATTCTAGAGCTGCGAGGCGCGTATGCAGCTGGTGTGGAAAGGCCTGTGGCACGGCCACGCTGCCGCTCCATCCCAGGCGCTCGTCCCAGCCCACACTTTCCATTAGGGTGTTTCCATCAGGATCAAGTTCCTCTTCAGGGAGAAGGGCCGATCATCTTGTCTTCCTGTTCTTCATAAAGGCAGCTTGAGAAAGCCCGTAATCAGCAGAGTTATCAGTAGCTGATGTAGCTCCTCCTGAATGTACTGGTGAAAGAACGATCTGCGGGTTATTTCAGCCACACATCCCTGCTGCCTCCCCACCACAAGAGCTTCACTCCCCCACTTTTCTCCACTCCTGTATTTAATAAGCATCATATCTGGTACCAGGAGCAACTTCACTGAAAGGTTTTATGATGATAATCTTGCCTTATAATTCTAAATCATGATGTTAACTTTGTTTAACTGAGTACAAAATGAAAGAGTAGATCATATATAGAGATAAAACAGAACAACAGCAACAGAAATCCACTAATTGAAGTATCCAAATAATGAATCAAGAACATTTGGATTTCAATTATCTGAGTAATTTTACAGTGCCTCATTTTATTTTGAGCATGAAAATAGTTTTGTTTTGGAGGAAAGTAAAATACAGGCAGAATTAATTTTCATGAATTTATCCTATATTATACAAACTATGAATCTTTTTCCCCATTGCCCCTTGAGCCACAATCTTAAATTTGTCTTCAACCCAAGCTTATAAAAACATAAGCAATGTTAGCATCAAACATTATGTTTTAAAACTGTTGATATAATAATTCAAACTACCTAATCCCTCCATTTTCATAATATTGCTATCATTTTTTTCAACATTCTATGTTAGAACATTCTAAAGATTTTTATTTTCATATAAAAGTTACTTTATATGAAATATAACTGTAAGTGAATATACACTCATGGACATAGATTTGAAAATAAGAATTTTGGGGAAATAAATCTTACTCATAAAAACTCCAATCTGATATTGTAAAGGGTGAGGACATAGACGAAAGGAGAATGATTACTAGAATTTAATTGTTTTCAATCAGCATTCTGTGAAGAATCTTAACTTGTATTTCTGCCTTGTTAGTAAGACAAAAGTTTCTGAAAGGACAGGTTCTGAATATATTTGTAGATTCAATGAGAAAAAGAGAAAACAGAACAATCTGAAAACTAATAGGTGCTAAAAAGAAAAAAGAAGAACGTTATAAAACACCTTTTCAAAGATCTTCTAATGTACAATATTTAAATACAAACAGTAACTAGTGTTACACCAGCTGCTCTCAGGTTTGCAAAATATATCAAAGTACAGCATATTGGAATGAGTCCTGAGTTTCCATTTACTTTATCTACCCAGACACATCAATTCTTTTTTCTCCAGCCTGATAAAGTGGAACTGCAGCAGACAAATGAGCTAGTGGAGCTGACATAATGTGTTTGTCACAAAGACGCGCTGGATAAAAAAGCATGACTTTGGTCCTCAATGAGGTTACTATTTTACAGTACTGTGGATTTCATTCTAACTTGATGCCTGAAGTTGCAGTTTGCTGTTTGTTGACTGAAGTTTGTTTCCATTTCATTCTGCAATCTTAAAGCAAGTACATCATGGCCCCCCCAAAAAGGTGAAAATTTACATGCAAGAGTTGATGGATGGCCTTTTGTAGAGACCATAACTACTCTGAGTCGAGGAACAGCGCTAAATATACAAGTTGATGGACCATTCTTCATAAAGTCAAGGTGTAAGATTGTTATTTTAAAGGGGGCTTGATTTGAATTAAGTGATGATACATGCCGAGTGATTTGTAGAGACTTATTTATATCTAAATATAAAATATATGTGTATGTTCACAGGTATCAGCATACATACTTTTAAAATATACTTTCGTTTCACAATGACTTTGATATTTTTGAAAACAAAGGTTTTGGTTTTGATTCTGAGTGACATGAAACAGTTGCCTTTTATGTCTCTGTGTTTCTTCATCCAATTAAATTAATTCAACAGTCTTTCTTTAGCTCATCAGACAAATAAAAATACCAGAGATAGATTCACCCACTGGTAAACAGACATAGGAAAGAGTAAAACAATGGGCTCCTGGAGACCAGTTCTCCAAGCAGATGGGTAAACACAGCCTTGCACAATTACAATGGGAATGCAGATTCTTTGTCTGATACCTGGTACTACAGCTTCCCAGATTTTTTTCTTTTACATTTTTTTGATAGTTTGTAAATCATTAGCCCAACAAATGAACAAGTGAATTGTGATGAATGAAAATTGGTATTGTGAACCCAAATCAATATACTAATCCCAGTTTAGCCATAAAGCACATGTTAACATAATGGAATACATTAGGGGAAGAAATACGGTTCCAGCTAGCAATCTTTAACAACTAAACTGTATCTCTTGAATCAGATGGTCAAAGAAGGTACAATACTGTCATATCACTAAAGCGTAGTACTGACATATTGAAAAGTATATTTCATATATTGCACATTCAATTACTATACAGTAAAATAATGAAAATAGAACGCTGTTCTCTTAAATAACCTTTTTATCATACATTTTTATATTGATGGAAAGCAACGTTTACACTATGCATCTCAGTTTTTTTTCTCAATAATCTAAATTACTCAGCCACCCAGTAAACTCTCTACAAACCATACAAACCCATCAGCAATCTCAGTCTCCTACCTACCAGCACATGGAGATGACAGTAGCAGAGTAGGAATGAAGGGTGAGTGAGTTCTAAAAGGTGAGGACAGATGAAAAGGGCCAGAGACTGTGGACCATCAGGTAAAGCGGGGTTTCCAGGAAAAGAGGCCTTAACAGCCCCAAATGAAGAATGTTTATGCCCACAGAAAATGTCATTGCATCTGTCTTTCCTTATGACCAATGGTTAAAATTTGTTTCACTGATGATTTCTTTAAACTTAAATCCATCAAGCAATACAGTAGAACAAAATTTATATTTATACAATTTCTGAAGCAAGTTTAGATTATGACAAGAAATGAGAACTGAAGGGTAATGTTAAGGCTATGTCTGCACATTCCTGGAAACTTAAAGAAATGCAGAGGGTTTTTGTGTTGATGTTGAAGTCTTCAAGTACAGATAATCAAAGAATGTCAGCATTTTGCTCAGATACCAGTTGTGCCGAGGACAGTGCTGATGGTAAGATTCAGCTTCTCCGCTGCAGTTCCTCCATGACACCAAGATGGACATGGGAAATGGTCAGGGACAAGCCACTTGTGCCTCCTGCACCCTGGCAGCACCTTGACTAAAGATAGCCTGGTTGTCCATGTGGCAGAACAACAGAAAAATGAATCTAGTGTGTGTCACAGCACACTGAAAGGGAACTCAGAGCCGGGGGACAGCGATCACGTGGGCCCCGCACTGGGGCTGATGCCCACCTCTCCATCTGGTTAGAAGGGCTGGGGCTCATTCGTCCTTGTCCACTCTCAACCAGTAAGATCAGCCTGTTAGTAAAAGCTACTCTATTTATACGGGAAAGCTTCTTAGAGAGTTGAAAATATAGCTGTAGGAAGAATGAAATTACTGTTCTTAAAAACTTAACCTAATGATATCATCTGGCTTCTAACAAGTAAATAAAACAAATATTGCCTTTATGAAACTTCTGTGAGATAAGTGAATTTATTTATTTTTTTATTTTTACACAGAAATTTAGAAATCTAACCATATACATTATAGCAGGATAGTCCTGTGACTTTTTTTCTTGTCTCTTGTTTTCATTTATCACCCTTTGTGAATTTATTTAAAAATGTATTTGGCACAGTGTCTCACTATATAGCTCAGACTCATATCAGTCCTTCTGTTTTCAGCCTCCTCGGTGCTGGGATTACAGGCATGAGACACCATGCCTAAACTCTGTGGCCAGCTCGGTGCGCCAGGACGTGGGGCCAGTGTGACATGTGGTGCCCAGGGTTGAACCAGAGTCCCGTGCTTGCCTAGGCAGGCATTTAGTCCCCTGAGCTACATTGCCAACCTGATAAGTTAATTTTAATTTTATAGTGTTTATAGTTGATGCTGGGGTTAAATATATTACTTTCATCAAAGCTCTGAGCTAATCAGTGACAGAATATATGTGTTGTGTATGTGTGTATGTGAGAGAGAGAGACAGAGAGAGATATCAACTTCTTTTATGCTTAGTTCTCTGTTTCTTCCAGATTTCCTAAATTTCACCATGACAAATTACTGAACCTAGGATTTGTGAGGCTGATAGAAAAATAAGAGAGAACTAGAGAGCTGTAGAAGAATTCAGTTTTCTATAGAGTGATGCTATATTGAGATTAGCAGTAAACCAACTAACAAATTTCACATAGAGAATGCAGAGGAACCATCTGTTACTTTTCCAGTCAAATGTAAGAAACTCAACATTCATAGAAAACTCATCTGAAAGAATGCATGTGGGCATATCAAATAAGAAAACAAAATTATTGTCCTTTTTCGATTTATGTGTCCATTGGAAACATAATTAGACTCAGATGAAATTAATAGCTCTATAGAGGATAACAGAATATAAAAATGACTTACCTATCAGACCTCAAAAACCAGAAAAGGGTGAGATAATGGAACTGAACTCACTGAAGTTGTTTTAGCGTGAAGCCTGACATCCAGTGGCTAAGCCCTCATACTACATTTTTTTTTACTGGAGTGAAATGAGTTTTCTTTTGATTTTTATAGTCAGGTTGACAGCGTCCTATAAGCTGTTCGAAAACAGTTTTTGTAATCTGCTCACAACAGTTAGGATTCATAGTGAACCATGTGTTGAATCTTTGCTGTTTCAATCAGATATACTATTAATTTGAATTTGAATTTGTCTACACAAGGAAAAGTAGGATTGCTTTTCTAAAGGTATCTTCCACATGTATACCAAGGCAATGCACTATAGTTAAAACTGTCACAGAGGAAAAAAAAAATCTTTATTACAAGTTGTACTAAACTCCAGGTTCCCACACTTCAGGGACACGGATGGCTGACGAGATGTGCTGCCATCAGTTAGACTTTTAAGCCAGAGGATGTGTTGGGATTTGGGCTTGGTGTTGCAAAAGAAGCATGCGTGATAAGAAAGGTTTAACACAGAAAGACAAAGGCTGTGCCTAAAGTTCTAGAATGAGGGCCCAGCTGCAGAACCCTTAATCTTGTATAAATAGAGAGAAGTGTCAGATGTCTTTGGATTCGCAGATGACACCATGCTTTACAGCAAAGTGGGATCTAAATTTCCCAAATCTTTCTGCTTTATCATGTCATACGATTCACAAGATATAGCAATCACCTACTTTAATTTTCCCTGAAGATTTTTTATTAGAAAAATTAATTTCAGGGGTCAGGGAGATAGCTCAGTTGAATAAGTGTTTGCCTGGCAAGCCTAAGGGCCTGAGTTCAATCCACAGCTCCACAGTAAATAAATAAATAAATAAACAGACAATTTCAGCTTCTTAAATAATTTTCTATTACAATGTAATTCTTTCATGATATAATAAATCACAAACATGTTTACATTAAAATTTGACAGATACTCTGAAGGGCATGTTAGAGGACTACCATAAAATACTTTGCTGGGGAGACTGCTCGGAAGCATAAGTGTCTGGCTGGCATGTACAAGGTCCCAGGTTCAATCCCTGGTACTGGAGTAGGGTGTGGGGAAGAGAAGAAATACTCATATGCAACTTTGAAGCCTGCTCCCCTTAGATAGGATTTTATAAAAACAGAATTTTTCGTGTGGGTTTAGTTTTAGATATTCTTGACATCATTTGCCTGAGGCATGCTGTCACCCTAGAGGAAAAGTAAGCAATGTGTGCACCTTGTATGATACCAAAACATTATGAAAACAGTTTGCAATGTATTAATTTATCAAATCTGTCTTGTTAAGGTGTCTTAAAACTGTCTGATTGATATTTGTACTTCAATAAAATAAAAATAAATTTTAAATAAATAAATAATTAAGTAATTGTAGCAGACAGTGACATCTTGTGGCTGAAACCATCGGGAATTTAAAATTTTCTAAGCATGTATTTATAAGGAAATTTTAACCTATTAAAATATTAGGTTCACAATGTTCATTTTACATTGGTAATTTGAATCTCAGAATATTGTGCATATATGACAATAATGGCATATGGAGAAATTAAGTTCCAAAAAGTTTACAAACATTGAGTAACTTGCAAAGAGACACCGAAGTATGGTTTATTTATTTTTTTTTAAAGCACAAATATAGAGTCTTAGAGCCGAATGGAATGTTGTAGAACTGCTTTAACTCAATCGTACTATAGATGAAGAATCTGCAATTACAAGATATAAATTAAATGACTTCCCAACAATTTTAGGGTTCCATAAAGATGACCTTATGATAAAATGAGTATCACAAACCTATAGTTAGGATATTTGGCGAACATCTTTTGCCTGATGAAAAATAGACCCTGGACTATTTTTTGTTCCCATAGAGTCTAACAGAAAGAGTAAAGCCTCTGAGGAAATGAAATCAAGGCTTCCGAAGACAAAGTTAAGGCTCTGTCCCTTTGGCCTACATGATCATTGCAATCCCGGGTGGGGACAAAAGATGTCACTAAGGCTTACTCACAGTGAGAAACACTTCCACTCTGAGTCACTGGCTACTTTCATAGCATATAGTTTAAACTGATTGGCAAGTGGAGGAATTGGGTAGAAGAGACTACAGGTACATGATGAACTCAGTCTTAGTGAGGAAGTTGTTGAACAAGAGTTTGACTAGCTTGATTCTACACAGATTTAACTTGCTGCCTCGTTATGTGCTCTTCAAAGTGTAAACCCCAGACTTTCTGACCACTTTCACTTGTTGTGTCACAACTCCAGTGTACACTGTTCTTCCCAGAGCCCACACCTGGGTATGCCACAGCTTTGTCAGGTCTGCATCTCAGCCCAACTCCTCTTTCTGTCCAGTCCTGCTTGCACTCTATCCCATTCACATACATTAATCCCCATTAAATGTACTAAAGATTATGTTTCCAATCTACTGTTCGGACGAAAGAGAAATCATTGAAGTGATCCCTGAAACCAGATGTAAATGTGGCCTGTAGTGATGTGCGTAGGTACCTAAGCCTGTGTACTTCCAATTCAACAATTCAACTCATGTCTTCAGATTCCCATCTGTCATATATACTGAATTCAATGTTATTAAGATTTAAAGAGAATTTAGGAAAATGTATTGGGTATTTCCACTTCTAGCCAAAGCTACTAAGTAGAGACATTCTTATCTCTATGCTAAGTCCTGTGAGAGTCTACCTTTCATTCTGTAGCACCCTTCTGATTTTTATGGAAGACAGGCACTATTTAAAATGTTAATGGCTTCTCAATGATGATCTCTGCCTTGATACACTGGAATACTCTACTTATTTACTGTGGTCCTAAATTTCTTCACGTTGCCACTAGCTAAGAATTGCTCCAGAATTATGATTGTTGAATTACAGGATGGTGTTTGGAGATGCCAGGCCATTCAGCATAATGTTGGCTATTGAATATTGTCCATTGTCCACTCACACCCACTGCCTTTATGCATTCACTCCCTGCACAATTCCCTGATCTAAAGATATTTCCATAAGAGCCTGATTTTGTTGACTCTCATGATAACCAGCTAGAGTTGTTGTAACATGATTGTCTTTATTATCATACTGTCACCACCCCAAACACATGCTGTGAGCTCCATCTTATGTTTATTATTTGATCACTATTAAAAGTCTGCATTTTCCTCTTTTGATGCTCTTTGTGGTGAATATGCGACAATTTGGGCAATCCGTTCTTTAGAAGTCCTTCTGTTCTCCTTTGCTTTACTTTTCAAGGGGATTTACATAGAACATCAGAGACCTCTGCTGGTTATTTGGGATAATTTCCTAAAATAATCATAGTTGTTTCTGTCCTTTCTTCTCTATTGATTAGTAAGTTAAGTTTAATGTAATTAGTCCATAGTAACACAAGTATCAATTTAAGTAGAACATAAAGGAAAAACAAATTTTACCTAAATTTCCAGTTTAAAATTGAGAATTCATTGTAAAGAAAAGGAAAACAAAAAGTAGGTAAATTAAGGTTTCAGAAAATATATGTTTCAAAGAACAGTAATACCAAAACTGTTATTTAAAATAGGTATCTCCATAATGGTAATACTTCCTGTACTTCCTAAGCAAAATGAGTTAACATAACACAGTTAAAATCCTGGGACTTGGAACGGAGTTTACTTACTCCAGTCTCTTTCCAACATACCATGATGTTTCATTAAAGAGATAAAGACTGATGCACTGTAAAGTGATGGCAGAGCCTTGGCTCTTTGAATGATTTCTCTAGTCTTTGGCAGGATCAGGAAACTAGAGAAGTGAGTACTCAAGGAGTGTGTTGGCTAAGGCAACTTTGGTGCCCGAGTTAGCATGTAGCAAGTTCAACCCAATAGAGTAAATGGGAAGGCATGAGTCTGCCAACAGAAGGTAAATACCAGACAACTTTTTATATTGAATAGAAATATGCTTGCTTTGACATCTTCCTGATCCTGTCATGATGTGGATTTGTGCTAGACTTGGGATTGACTGGCTGTGGGATGACTTTCAGTGCCTCTATTTCCATCAGTAGATTATTTCTTGGTGTGCCAATATTTATCCTGCTGCTGGAGGAATTTCTTGTAACTGCTTGTCTCTGTTTGATGTTATCAGTAAGGATTTGGACCAGCCTTGTAGCTGTAGGGCTCAGGAGAGGAACTTTCATCTTCCTGCTCTCAGACAAGACATCAGAGGATGTTTCTAGGGCCCCTCAGTACATCCGTTTTCTTCTTTACACTGTCTCTTTTATGGCAGTTGAGATATAACATGTAAGGGAAACTCAAAAGATTATTTGAAGACATCAATGTTCTCTAGGATTGAGGTATTTACTGTTGAAACCTCACAATCATGTGGACAGAGAGTGTACTGCCATGCTTCCTATGTGTTTAACCCTTTAAGGTTCAGGGAAAACTTGCTTATAAACAATCCATGCAACTTTCTCATTAGTCATAAGCCTTGGAATATTAGAAAAATGAAAGAGTCTAAAGGTATATAGTTGTGAGACCTTGAGTAAATTGAGAGGGAGGACTCAAAATGGCATAAAGAGAATCTGGTTTCTTTGCTTCATACAAGAGGCTGTTGTTGAAATTCATTGACACTCAGCATTATTCAGTCACATAGGGAATATTAAGGCAAAGTGGCAAAAACACAGAGTTCAAAAATGCTTGGATTGTTAGACCTCCACTGTTTATTAAACATATGACCTCTGCACTTTAATTTAGGCATCTGTAAAGAAAAATGGAATGCTACTATTATAAGTCAAGGTTTTGCCATTAATAGACACATAATACATATAAAAAGAAAAGATTACAAAGTTGTAAATATTTTAATTCCCAGTTGTTGATAGGAAATTATGAGGGGAGATATATTTAAAGTCAAAATATATAGAAGTTAGACATGGGCTTAAATTATATCATATTAAAGAAACTATTTTTATTAATTCCACAAAAATTTATTAAGTAATTACTCATCCAGCTAATAGACTAGAACCTCACATACTGTCAGAAAATCGGCCAAATTGCTGAACTCTTCAAATTTAAAGTGTTCAGGGTGATTGAGAATTCAGCTGAAGGGAGAGTTCTGCTGAGTGACTATAAAACTAAGATTTTTCTGACTAGAAAGACAATTTCCCTCTTTCAGTGCATTTCATTCATAATTCTGTAGGCGAGTAATTAGAGGAACATTTACACTTTCAAAGTCTTAGGCTGTTCCTCCAGGGTAACTGGTAGCAAAGCCACAGAGCCAGGCCTCACAGCTTTTAGATCACTCTCGCTTATTTTGAAGTGCAGATGAAGGTCAGAGCCAACAATTTGTGGCCAAGTGCACTGTCTGTCATGAGGTAGGCACTTAGTCATAAAGTAAATTGCTGGATGTATCCAAATAGGTAACATTCCCAGATACTCCCACCAAAAGGCAGTTACAACTGTCTTTTCTGTCTGTACTCAACTTGTATGAGGTTAAAATGTAAATTGTTTATAACAATAGCTAAAGCAAAGCTATAGTTTACTTTTGTAATAAGTCTAATTAAAAAAGGAAAAAGTGGATATAGATTGTATGTGTAAGTTGTCATGTATGAAATCTTGTTCCTTCATATTCTCCCATCATGCATTTTCAGATGTATGCGTCCATATACACACATGGCACACACATGCATGTATGTACACACACAGACACACACATACACACACACACACACACACGCAAAATACCTCATGAAAGTATAAAAATCAGGTTGACTGAATACATAGACGTATTGATATTATTGGAAGTCAAACTTTAAACAGAAGGGGTACAAAAATACAGAAATGAAAAAAAATTAAATTTCATGAGGTTGGACAGAAAGTAAAATAATACTGTGATCTCATATACTTTACTAGTAGATAAATAAATAAATATAGCTCTAATAAAAATATATACATTTATCTTCAAAATAAGATGTACTAATACTTTCATCATGCATTAGCTACTAGTAAAGTAGAGGTGTGCTATGGCTATCTCTAGATGCCCCCCCATGCCTAATATGCTCATAGGTGGTGATTTTCAAAGGTGGCTAGATCTGGGGTCTGTAATGCTAGGATTAATGGCATATAGTAACTAATAGATATGACTAATGGAGGCTCCACCTGGATACGGGTGACAATAATGGATAAGCTTATAACCTGAGTGGAATATAAAGGGAGAGCGGGAAGGCAGGGGTACCATACCATGTGCTGCTTACTGCCTCTGCCCACGTGCTAAGGACTGTCTCTCCTGTGATGTCCCCTGACCTGCCACCCTGCCTTGTAGCATGATGACTACATACAGTCATCTCTACAAACTATGAGTCCAAAAACAACCTTTTCAACTTTAATTTGTGTATATTGGGTTTTTATTTATTTATTTATATATTTTTTTATTTTTTTGGAACTTCTTTATTCATCTGCCTGCAAAGCAGGTAGTCTAGCAGGTTTTTCTTTTTTATTTTTATTTTATTAATTTATTTTTTATTTTATTGAAGTACAAATATCAGTCAGACAGTTTCAAGACACCTTAACAAGACAGATTCGATAAACTAATACATTGCAAACTGTTTTCATAATGTCTTGGTATTGCACAAGGGGCATACATGATATTATACTTACAGATATTATTATAGCATATGTCTCTTATCAGTAAATTAAGAGCGTAGCTGCTTACTTTTCTTATTTTTCATACCTGAATTATATCAAAAAGTCAATAATTATTTTCAGAGTGGATGACCATAGTACTAGAAGCTGACATAATATCCTGTCCAACCACCATTAGTGCAGATCTTGCCTCTCATAGGATTATTTAGAAGCACAGCATTATCTATCCCAACCGTACTGTCTATACACACACATCATGATTTTTTCTTTCTATACCCCTTCCTTTGTCTACACCTGTCAAAGGTGGGCACTCCATTGTCATTCAACTAACTTAGGTGCCTGAACTTGACACCACAATTGAACAGTCCAGCATTCCACAACAATAGTGAGTTATTCAAAGAAGTGGTTGACCATATCCATTTACAGCTCAGCTTAATATTATGGCCCCGCGATGTATACTTCATTTTCATACTTTTCTGCTAGATGGTTAAGACCTAGATAGAGCAAGACTTATATACCAACAATGAACTTTATATTTCTTATGTGGTCAGTGAAGTCCTCTTAAGGTTTATCTTGTAGTCCTGTACATTATTCTGTAGATCCTTTGTCTGTGTCATCCATGTGGATGAGTCACGGCCAATGCTTGACCAGTTTTCTCTCTGTGAGAGCTTGAGAGAAAGTTTTTTCTTCATACGACTCTCACCAGGGACAATATAGAACTTCAATCTCTTTCCTCTGTGGCTTCATAAGCTCCTTGTTCAGAAAATTTGGAGCTCACCTGAGTTTCATGATGTTGCAGTACAGGTGCTCCTATGACCTGAGTCTTCGCTAACCTTGAAAGGCTAGGGCCAAAATGTTGGCTGGCCTTGTGGCTCTTCTATTTCTCCAACTCTGATTTGTGAACATAGGTTGTTAACCATCCAGAAGAAAAGCTGATTAGTATCCTGCAGCATATGCCATTTACTTTGCCTTATCTGACTCAATTGATTTTAATTGTTGTATGTTTACTTTTGTATTTCTGCTTTTCGCTTGTTATACTAGGGAGACTATACCATATTTACACATGTGTGTCTGGTTTATTTTACTTATGAGTATATCTTCAAGTGGCATCCACTTCAGTATAAATGCTTCAAACTTATCATTCTTAATAGCTGAGTAATACTCCATTTTATAGAAATACTACGTGTTTTTCAACCATTCCTCATGTGATGGACATCTTGGTTGTTTCCAAGATTTTGCTATCACACATTGCCCTGCTATAAACATAGGTATACATATATCACTATGATACAATGTTTTCAGATTCTTTGGGAAAATTCCCAGTAGGGGAATAGCAGGCTTAATGGGATTTCTAGTCCTACTCTTCTGAGGAGTCTCCACACTGACCTCCACAGTGGTTGTACCAGTCTACATTCCCACCAGCAGTGGAGAAGTGTTCTCTTTTCCCCACAACCTCTCCAACATCTGTTGTTGGTTGATTTCCTTATGATAGCCATTCTTTCTGGAGTGAAATGGTATCTCAGTGTTGCTTTTATTTGCATTTCACGAATGGCTAGCGATATGGAGCATTTTTTCATATATTTATTTGCTTCTTTAATTTCGTCCTCTGAGAAGTGTGTATTCATCTTAGATGCCCATTTCTGAATTGGGTCTTTACATTTGAGGGCCCTGTTATATCTTAGTTCTTTATAAATTCTAGACAGTAGTGCTCTGTCTGATTGCTTATTAGTTAGGATTTTTTCAAAATTTGTGGTTGTCTTTTCACTCTGTTGACAATTACTTTTGACATGCAGAAGCTCCATAAGAAGATTTGATCCCAGTTGTTGATTCTTTCAAGTGCTTCCCATGCGAATATGTTTTTTCATGAACTCTTTACCTACTCCTATGTCCTCAAGAGTTCCTCCTACCTTCTCTCCAGGAGATTGAGTGTTTCTGTTTTAATGTTTACATCTTTAATCCATTTTGACTTTAACTCATTCATGTTCAAGGTCCTACAGAAAATTGGAATAGATGGTCTCTATCTTGAGAAAAGCCACCTATGACAACCCAAAAGCTCATATGATCCCAAATGGGGAAAAACTGAAATCTTTTACTCTTAAATCAGGTACAAGACAAGGATGTCCTCTATCACCCCTCCTATTCAATATAGTGTTGGAATCCTTAGCAACAGCCATTAGAAAAGAGGGAGAAATAAAGGGAATAAGAATAGGTAAGGAAGAAGTTAAATTATCACTATTTGCAGACGACATGATACTTTACTTGGAAGACCCCAAAAATTCCACCAAGAAACTACTAGAACTGATAGGGAAATCCAGTAGCATAGCAGGATACAAAATCAATACTCAAAAGTAAATAGCATTCCTCTATACAGATAACAAGCAAACTGAAAGGGAAACAATACAAACAATACCTTTTACAGTAGCACTGTGGAAAATGAAATACCTTGGGATTCACTTAACCAAGGAAGTCAAAGATCTTTTCACGGAAAATTACAACACCCTAAGAAAAGAGATTATGGAGGATTTCAGAAAATTGGAAAGATATTCCATGCTCCTGGATAGGAAGAACCAACATCGTGAAGATGGCCATACTCCCAACATTGCTGTACAGATTTAATGCAATCCCTATCAAACTGCCACCAACATACCTCCCAGAACTAGAGAAATCAATCCTAAAATTTATTTGGAACCACAAACGACCTAGAATAGCAAAGGCAATCTTGGCCAATAAAGACAAGGCAGGAGGCATCACAATTCCTGATTTGAAATTATACTACAAAGCCACTGTGATAAAATCAACATGGTATTGGCAACAAAATAGACCTGAGGATCAGTGGAATAGCTTAGAAGACGCAGAGGCATCTACGAAAACACTCAGCCATCTTATCTTTGACAAAGGGGCTAAACAAGCTCACTGGAAGAAAGATAGCCTCTTTAACAAATGGTGCTGGAAAACATGGCTTTGTACATGCCGAAAACTAAAACTTGACCCAGCTCTATCACTGTGCACTAAGTTAAAGTCAAAATGGATTAAAGATCTATATGGGTATTTTACCCCACCAGTAAGAGAAAGTAACTAAGGCAAATTTTGGTACCAGAAATAGGGTCATTTTTACTGACTAGGTAGTTTTAAAGCACTACCTGTCCCTGTGGTTGAACAGCCTTTGAAACTGGCTTGTGGAAAGAGTTTGGGAAAGCTCGGAAATACTATTTGAATTAGCAGCCCTGAAAAGATGAAGCTGCATTTGATGGAGATGCTGAAGAGCACTCAGAAGGCCCGAATGGTTTTAGGCACACTGTAGTAAAGGCCAGGACCAGCAGATATCACTTAGGAACAAGGACTGCATCAGTTATTGGAATGAAGATCATGCATTTTATGTTTTTGTCAGTGCTTTTCTCCCAGAGACATTTCCCAAGACTAAGAGCAGTGGACAAATTAATGTTGAGTAAATTTCAAGGCAGTCTAGTGCTGCAGCAGTGGCTAGATGCTTTCAGTAGCTTTTATCCAGACCTATGTTGAAATTCAAGAGCAAAGAGCCCAACAAAATGATTTAAAATATTTTGAGTTTGGCCAGAAAGTTGCTCCAGTACAGGTGTAGACTACAAAGATGGAGTTGAGGTGAACTTGACTGCTGAGAAGGAACAGAACAGTAGAAAAGATGACTTGAAGCCACCACAAAAAACCGGCATCTCTAGGACCGGCCAAAGAACTCCACAGATTAAAGCTCCTGCAAATAGGCTCAGGCACTAGGGTTCAATCCCTGGGACTGCCAGGCTGTCCCTGTCCCCTGGGCAGGCTGAAACAGCAATTGAGACAGGGTGTTGTTGTGCTCACCTGTAATCTCAGCTCTTGGGAGGCCTTAAACAAGAGGATCACTATGAGTCCGATCTAGTAGTGAGACCTTGACCAGCCTGTAGACTCTTCCCTAAAATACAGGAAAGTAAATAAATAAAAATATAATTAATTAATTAATTCTGTAAAAATAACACAACATGTCTTGAGCCTTTGCAGCCTCAAAATTGAAAAGGTGAAAGATTTTGCCTTGAAAAGAGGACTCCAGAGAAGCATGTCCAGAGTGCTGGTGGTCTGGAGATTCTGGTTCTCTGGACTGGGTTTATAGCACTTCATACCTGCAGTCAAGGGAAAAAGAGGTGAACATGGCAGCAGCCTTGGCAATATCCTTGTGGTGTTAGAGTTAGGTGTGTGAAAATTGTAAGAACTGTGGGATCAGAATGCTTCTACCCATACGTCAAAAAAGGCCCAGAAGGCTAGGCAGCACACCTCTGAGAGGGTACTGCGTGAAGCCGTGTGAAGTCAGTCGTACAGTACAGAGCCCTGCTTGTCAGAGAAGACAGGAATATGGACTGTCTGAGGAAAACTGCAAGGAGTGAGCAGTGGTGGCTCTGGAGAGAGAAGCCATGAGCTGCCACCAATGGCAGTGCTATAGGAGTGGAATCACCTAAGCCCTCTACAGACATCTGGATGCAAGCCATAAGGTTCCACGCCTAACCCAAAAGACATGTGCATATCCCTTTTCATCAAAGGTGTTTCGTTTATCTCTAAAAGTTGCCAAAGTCCTAACAGTTTCAGCATTGCTGATAAGTCCAAATACAAAGGAGTTGTTAGAAGATAGGCAACTCTTAGAAGACGATTTTTTTTTTTTTCATAAAGCAAGGGTATAAGCTAAGCATGCCCGATTTCTTGTCCCAAACTTACCAATGAATTTTTTTTTTCCATGAAAGCCCTTAGGAAGCTGATCTTGTGGAAAATACAAAAGCCTTCACTGGCAGTGGTAAAATGGTCTTCATCTCCATTACTGAGGAAAAACTTTAAGTTATTAGGAAATCACTAACTCACTTCAGCAATATGAAAAAAAAAGGCAGTCCAGGACTTGACATTCCATTGCAGCCCAATAATGAGTTCAGAATTTTGAATTCTTGATATAACTATTAGAGTAGTTTAAGATAATCTTGACATAACAAAAAAAAATAAACAGGTGGGAAAATAGCTAGAGCTTAAATGAAGAAACAAATCAATATATCAGCAGATTTATCTTTAATTTCTTTAGAATAAATATACTGTACTGATGAAAATTTTCTTTAGAACCTTATTTAGGATTTATGCAATAGAAATAAGTTTTCTATAATTTTAAGGACAGTATTGGTTGGTTAGAATGTCAAAGAAAACCTGTCCAGCTGATCTCTTCTGGTGATACCTAAGCCCTTCTGTTTCTCTAGCACCAATTATAGGGATTTTAAGACTAGTAAGGATGCAAACATTGCAACAAAACTTGCATCTTGAACATAAAGTGTGCTAATTGAAGTAAAAACACACTTCCTGTGAATATATGGGTTAGTTCATTCACTGCAATAACAAATGAAAAAAAAAAACTAAATAAAACCTTCATGTCTGCTTGCTGTTCCTTTCCATTGATTGTTGGCAACAAAGTAAAAGTCTTATTTGAAACCTAAAGAAAAAGAACTTGGGTCAGTTTTCCCTTACCATTCTTTGTGGCATTTTTTGGCAGAATATACTGTGTGTAACCAAGAGCATATTCTTGATTGAAAATGTCTCTGGCTTCTCTTTGAGTCAAACTGAAAGAATTTGCATGTGAATCATTCAGCAGACCTAATGCATTCCTGCAGTAGATTTTTTTTTTAATAACTATATCTTTCCCTGACTTGTATGGAATAAAGAAAATCATAAAAATTATATTCCAAGAAAATCAATGAATTACTTTTTCAAGCAGACTTTCATGATTGAAAGGATCTTTTCAGTGCAAACTTAATAATCATTCTTTTTTGTCCCCCTTTTTTCACTTTTCTGTGAGTCTATGATGTCCATTGTTAGGCATAGCTGAGGTTAAGGGAGATGAAGGAAACTGCTAGCAGTAATTTTTGGTTTCCTCAAATGTTTGCTGTGTTCTTTGTTAAAACCTAAACTGTGCTCTATGAAAACGAAGAGCTTTGGAATTTCTCTTTACATTAATATACCTTAGTTACAATAATTCTTTACTGAGAATTGGTTCATGGATGCATCTATATTTTTAACCTGTGTCACTTACTCTACATCTAGTGTACATGCTTCATTTTATACAACATAGAATAGATTGGTACATGCTTTTAAAATTATTTTTATTGAGTGTCAAACTTAAAGCTTCTTTTCAGAGATGTGTACTTACTGTTTAATGAGGAATTATTTAACCTACTGTGTTAGATAATGTTACTTTTCATTTATTAAGCAAGCATTTTGTTGCATTATCTTTTAAGCAATACAGACATTCCTTTCAGGGTTTCATCTCAAGTCTTTGCATGTGGCATTGGCATTCTTTATGTGAACTCACTATCTATATTCTGCCAAAACTAGTAACTTTGACTGTATAAACTCCTGTATTCTTTTCAGAGTAAAAAGGAAAAACTGAGATGGGTTCAAGAGTTTTGCTTGCTCTTGTCCCCACTAAATCCCATCATCTTTCCAAGTCACTCAGTAAATGAGTGGGTCAGGACCCTATTTTCTGGTTCCAACACTCTGTCACCAAAATACACGGAGAATCACATACCTTCTGCAGTACATGATTTTCTTAGTGGCCGGAAATGGTAGCAGCAAGTATGTATCCTTCACTTTAGGAATGATGTCAAGATACGTGTCATCTCATTAGGACCATAAGTACATCATCAAATGTGTAACACCTTCAGGGATGAATCCTCAGTTCTAGGACTCTACAAATGCTCACTATTCTCTGTTCACCGACTTTGAACAGTATCACAACAGGAAAGAGGCGAAGACAATATTCATTTAAATATTGAGCCTTTCGGAGTCTGTGTGCTATGTGATGAAAAAGAGAGAAAATTAAAGTAGCCTACAAGGAAGAGTTAACACACATAATTCTGTAGAATAGAAAATTTTATCTTTCCTTTTTTATAAGTTTATGAAACCTTTTAATTTACAGTTCTTATATTACAGAAAAAATAGAACAGTAAATATTGCTTTGTTGGTCATTACTATGTAAATATGCATAGTAAAGTATGTACACAACTATACATACATATTTGTACAACCTAAGAAAAGAGGCAAACAAGCAAAATTCAGTTGCTTCTTCTTGTGTTGTATCAATTTGATAACCATGATGGACTGCTGATAATCTCAATATGCAATACTGAAAGATTTAGACGAGTAAAAAGTAGAGCTCAGACATGGCTTTTAGTTTAAGCTCTGCCATTTGTACACTCTCTGATCTTGATTCCACTAGGGTTTTGTTTCCTCATTGGTAACATGAATGTAACAATCTACTCTTTCCCTAGATTATGATAAAGAAGAAATCAAATAATGTACATGAAATCATTTTATATACTATAACGTATTGAAAATGGAATTTTTTCTTTCTATTATCATGTGTTGTATTCTGAGTTGTAGATATCAGTTCAGTTTTCTGCTCTCAATGATACTAGCTGACCACACATATTCAAATAAGTTACAGTAGATTTCTTTGCCCTCAATGGCATTTGTAAAGTTCTTTGAGAGCAGGGACCGTATTTTGGGCTTTTCTGTATTTGCCATGTACTTTAGGATATATACCCTGAAAACATTCAAAAGAACAAAGTACATATTTTGCCTTGAAACTGAATTTATTCTAAAAGTTCAAATATAACTTTCAATATGTGTAGCACTACTTAAGAATGATATGCAAGCTCACACTGTCCACAATTTCTTATAAGTAATTGAAATAATAAACTGTTACAACCAATGGCCTCATATATCTTTTTAAGTGTGTTTTCCAGAAATCTGAGAAAAAGTAACAAGTCATAAGGAATTATAAAATTGAAAATCAAAGTTCCCATTTATTTATCACCATGACTAGAATGACAAGTAGAGGAATTATGACAGAATCCAGTTTTGGAACTACAATCTATTTAAACAAATTAATTTTAATTTTGTATAGTTTTTGAGGAAAGTAATTTTTTCATTATAGTAAGGCTATATATATATATATTTTTTTTTTTTTCGGAACCTGGGATTGAACTCAGGCCCTTGTGCTTGCCAGGCAAATACTTATTCTACTGAGCTATTTCCCCAGTCCTCTACAATTTTCTAAAATACTATTAAAACACAATTTAAAAACTATACCTAAAATGTATGTGTATGTAAATGTATGTCCTTTTCTAAATTTATTTATTTATTTATTTATTTGAGGAACAAATAGCAATGAGACAATTTCAAGACAAGTTAACAGGACAGATTCAATAAATTAATACACTGCAAACTATTTTCGTAATGTTTTGGTATCATACATGGTGCATACATGATATTATACTTACAGACATTATTATAGCAAATGTTCTAGTCAGTAAATTAAGAGAGTGTAGCTATTTACTTATTTTATTTTTTATAGCTGGATTATATCACAGATTCAATAATTAATACTTTCTACCTTGTTATCTTCCTAGTGGTTGTCCATAGTACTAGAAGCCAACATAATATCTTGTCCAACCACTATTAGTGCAAATCTTGCTTCTCATAGAATTATGTAGAAGCATGGCATATTTATCCTAACTGTACTGTTTATATACACACATCATCACATCATGATTCTTCCTTTGTATAACCCTTTTCTTGTCTACCTGTCAAAGATGGGTACTCCATTGTCATTCAACCAATTTAGGTGCCTGAACTTGGTGACACAATCCAATACAGTCCAGCATTCCACAATAATAGTAAGTTACTGAAGAAGTTGTTGGCCCCACGATATATACTTCATTTTTATACTTACCTACTGGATGGTTAAGACAGAGATAGATAAAGCCCTATATAACAAAAGATGTAGCTTTTGTTTCTGTTGAGGTCAGTGAAGTCCCCTCAGGGTTTATCTTGTAATTCTGTACCTTACTTTGTAGATCCTTTGTCTGTGTCGTCAATGAGGATGAGTCACAGCCAATGCTTGACCAGTTTGCTTTCTGTGAGAGCCTGAGAGAAAGTTTTCTCTCCATGTGACTCTCCTCTGGCACACTATAGATCATCAATCTCTTTCCTCTGTGGCTTCATAATTTCCTTGTTCAGAAAACAAGTTGGGTATATAGAATTCATTTTCCAGATCAATAATGCAAAGCTGAATGTGTAATATGGAGCAAACTTTAAAATTATGCGTGTAGGAAAGCCATCTGGATTGGCTGACAGGGCTCTCCAGCATTTGCCATATTCTGATATTGATTTCTTCTTTCCAAGGCCTAGGTGAGTATATTGAATAGAGATACTGTTGGGCTCACCATTTGATGATCTATTTATTTGTTTTGACATTAGTATACTCCAGTTCATGTAACTCATTTGTTGAAGATATAATATGAGTTCTGATTTGCTCTGTTGACTAAGGTCAATGGGGTTTTCATTTGGACTTATTAGAATAATGGCTTTTACCCCTTAAGCTCTAGACCCACAGTCAGAATTCTTCCATTTACTACCTATGCTTTTGTCCTAACTGTGTGTTTTCATCAGAAGAGAGTATCCACAGCTGGCCTTATGTATGCTGTGGACACATATGAGGACAGATTAGCTTAAATTCTGCTTATCATTACTATAAATCAATCGCCAAACTTACCAGAAAATTCTGTTATTTTTCTCTATTTTTCAGTTCAACTCAGATCCTGTGTTGAATATTCCTTGGAAGTCTTATAATCTCTATTTTTTTACTGTATTGTAATTTTTAAAGCATTTTTTTATTTTTCAAAGCAAATAAAAGTAAAAAAATAGAAACAATACAAAACTTCACTAAACAAAATAATAGAAACTTAACAATGGTAGTCAAATATTGCATGATGTTGTCTTCAAATTAGTTGTTCAAATTACCAGATATAAGGATGAAAAATTGGTCAAGAAAAGCTGTAAAAATTTAAAAGGATGAAGAAAGAAAAATTTAAACATTGACTGCTTCTTTCAATAGACCAGCAGGAATCTGCAGGACCATTAGCCAAGCCATCTTGTGCTTACACATAAACATATCTTTTCCTCTTCCTTCTTTCTTTTGTCCTTTCCCTCATCCCAGCTAAACCTTCGAAACATCCCAATGCCTATCAACTGAAGAATGGATAAAAAAGGTGTGATATTTTTTACACAAGGGAGATTGCTCAGCTATAAAAGAATGATGAACACAAGGCTTTTATAGGTAAATGGATGAAACTAGAGACCATATTCATAAGCAAAGTAAATCAGACCCACATATGTAACCGTCATATTGTTTCATTAATATACAAACATGAAAGAGTGAGTACAAACTGAAAGGTATAATAGATAGTGTACTGTTATTTTGCAAATGAGTCAGATCCTACTTTTGAAAGATTAGAGGATTATTTAGTAAAGTATAGATATTCATTGATGGTAACTGACTTTCTTTTTTAATCCAGAGATTCTTCTAGAACTGGAAACCTACTGAAGGAAAATGAACAGTCTTTTCACTGTGTTCAGTGAAAGTCTTTTGACATTTTGTGCAGACATAATTGAATATTCATATACAAATGAATAAAAAACTCTAATTTCACTGCATACTGGGGCTGGGGAGATAGCTTAGACATATAAATTCCTTCTTGGCAAGTGTAAGGTCCTGAGTTTGATCCCTGGTGCTACAAGCTGTGCAGATCTCAGAATCCTGGATATGCCACCCCTTAACTCTGACGTCGTGGGGTATATCTGGAATCTCAGTACTGGAGAGGCTGAGATAGGAGAATCATGAATCACTTCACTATAAGTCCGAGCTGTGTAGCAAGACCCTGTGTAAAAAAAAAAAACAAAAAAAAAACCTCTTCAGTGAAAACTTAAGATAGTAACTTGCAGTGGATCTTAGGTCTGAATTTGAGAGCTAAAACTAAAATACTAGGGGAAATCTTTGTGCTCTTAAGTTAGAACAATGTTTCTTTTTCTTCATATTACTCCCTTGAAAACATTTCTATATGTTTTCCTTAACATACCCTAAAGGAAAATTTAATAGCACAGCGATTTTATATTGTCTATACAAGTTAATACTATTTCATTCCACAGTAGAGAAGCAATGCTCACCTTTTTGAGAACCATGCGCTAATTGGAATGCATACATTTAGCAAAAGGCTTTGAGAGGTGCTGCCAAAACATGAATATGCAAGAACTTTATAATCAGAATTCATAAGACTTTAAGATTTTTGCATTTTAAAGGATGCCACTAAGAAAATTAAAATTTAACTTAGGGAATGGAAGAAATTATTGTAATATACATATCTAATATCTCTTGTATTTAGAATACATTACAAACTTTTGCAACTCATGATGAAATCATCTTACTTAAAAAATGGGCAGAGCCCTTCCATAAACATTTCACCAAGGAAGAAATATGAATGAAAATTTTCCAATGTTATTAACTATTGAGTACATGTAAATTAAAATATAATGTAATACTATTACATAACCATTAATTTGCTGTAATCAGAAGACAGAGAAAACCAAATGTTGGTAGTGATACGGAGAAACTGACTTGTATTGAATGACAGTGGAATCACTTCTAAATAGAGTTGATCAATGTTTTAAGAGTTCTCCCTTAAGCTTGCCATGCAGCCTAAGTTCAGGAATCCTCCTGGGACAAAGCAGAAGACACATCCATACTGGGAATGCTTGAGCAGCACTATGCACAATGTTCCCAAACTAAATGTAGCCCAAATATCCAATGACTGCTGCATCTGTAAGTAAAATCTGGTAAAACAGCACCCAGTTATCTGCAGAAGACATGGTTCCTGAACCTCAGTGCACCCCTGAAAGTGCAGATGGCACTGAACAGTCTACTTAACATGTCCCAGAAGCCTATCTTAGGCACAGTAAAAGGAATTAACATGGTAGCTTAATAAAACTAGAACAATATAATTGTATTAAAAATCACGTGAATGTGGTCTTTCTCTTTGTCTCAGACCATCTTATTGTGCTGGTCTCACTCTTCTTGTGATGACAAGAGATACATAAGGACTGCATGGTACCTTGAGGTATCAGGAAAGGAAGCGGTAAGACGAGGAACGTGACTGATACGGTGCTGTGATGCAGCCCTAGGGCTGCCGCACAAGGGTAACTTGGACACGAGCACTGTGACACAGCTGGAGCCCACATGATAACAAGGACAGCCACAGAGTGACTACTGGATGGCAGCACGTATGGTGTGGATACCCTGGACAACGCGATGATTCACACGCCAGGGCTGCACGAGATAGGAATATGTGAGATTATATCATGTTCCTAAAAATGGTGTGCAACTTTAATTTCATTGATGTTTTATTTGTAGAATATGTCCGTTAGTGATTCTGGACTTCACTTTATTATGGCTAAGTGAATCAAAAGAAAATGAAATAATTGATAACAGGAAAGAGCTGCTGTTGCAGATTCCTTTAAAGAACACTATTTAGCAATGAAAAGTAATAAAGTGCTGAGTCATACTTCAACATGGATGAACCTCAGCACCATTTCCCTAACTGAAAAAAAAACACAGCTGCAAATGAGTATTATTTTTGTGTAACCCCATTTGTATAAGGAATTTAGGAAATGCAACTTTCTAGTGATTTTATAGTCCCAGATGTTGTAGTCACAAATTAAAGAGTTGAAATTGCTTATTGAAAATGTACCAAAACTGACTACACAGTCATTGTCACAAGTTTGTAACTTTATTAAAATTCTTCACTGTACACATGCAAAGACTGAAATTTATGGTGTGTACATTGCATTCAATAGTTTTTGAAAAACCTGCTATGTGTTCTAATTAACACTGCCCTAAGCATTTATGACACAGCCAAGATTGGGTTTTTTATAAAGAAATGGTAATGTCAGCATAAAAAAGTGTCAAAAGTGTTGTTTAAAGAAATTAAGATTTAGTTCAAAGTACAATTTAAGATCAATGTTAATGGAGAATTCAGAACCAGAAGAATTATGGATATTTTTAGTAATAAACATAGGAAAACATCCCAAATGACAAAAAAAAAAAAAAAGAAAGAAAACATAAGTAGGCTGTATGCTTAATACCTTCTGATGATTTGGGGGTAGTGCCGTAGTTTAGATCTAAAATGAGCCCTCCCCATACACACCAAAGGCTCATGTGCCCAGAGGCCAGGTTTTTGGGTGACAACTGCATCATGATGGCTTTAACTTCATGAGTGGATGAATCGCCAAAAAGATCATAATTTGATGCCATTATTGGGGGGTAACAGAAATTTAGAAAAGTGAACCTACTGAAGGAGGGATGCAGGGGGTCTGTCCACAGAGACTTACCTTGTCCTTGGCCCCGTCATCTCCAGCTCTTTCTTTGTGCTTTTCCTTCCTGGCTGCCATGAGCTGAGCAGTTTTGTTCACTATGCACTCTGCCTTAATATTCTGCCTGCTCTCAGGCCCACAGCAATAGAACTACTTCACCACGGACTGACACTTCTGAAATCCCGATCCAAAAGAAGTGTTTCCTCCTTTTAGTTGTTTTTCTCAGATATTTGGTCACAGTGACAAAAGACTAACATATGGAGGGAAAGACGATAGAGCTAGGCTTAGAGATGCTACACTATTGGCTGCGAGGCCAGTCCTCAAGGAATAGCATTGCTCATATGATCCAATCAACACTTAGAGTAGGGTGATGACTCTGTAGGACTACGCAAAAACATCTTCACCACATCTGAAACATGTGGATAATAGCCCTATGGGAGATGATAAATTAGAGACAGTTTGGAAGGTGTGCATTGGATTAAGACAGAAAAATTGCTTGGTTGAGGGTATGTTTGAGCGATGGAGCAGAATATATATATTAGAACTGTGTAACATATTTCATGAGTGAAAATTAGTGTACAGGATAGATTATATCAGCGATGGCACCTTTCTCTTTTTTTTAAAAAGGAGAGCTTCCTCCCCATTTTTATACTAAAGACATATCACTTTTTTTCTGTAGCCATTGCTTTCTTGTTTCATGTGATACATGTTCAAACAGCATAACCTGTTTTTCATTTAGGAAAAATATAACCTCTTCTTCAACATAATCAAGGGAAATAGACTGAGGATCAGATTGCTGGAGGGTATGGGTTACTTTGTGTACCTCATTGTGACATAGACATCTAACAAACTAGAGAGAAGTCCCCCATTTGGACGTGAGAAGTACTTCACATATCATGCAATAACAGCTTCGTGTGCATATTAAGCAGCATTTCTTCAGTAATCACCTGTTCCTTAATATCATGAAGTTCCCCTTGATTTTTCAAAAAGTGTTTATGTGTTTCTTAGGAAATAGAGAAATCTTTCCTTTTTTTCACTTTTTT